>VZUI01043611.1:0-40850 GCA_013401135.1 Cettia cetti | reverse complement strand
AGAGGGAGAGAGAGAGGGAGGGAGGGAGGGAGGGAGAGGGAGGGAGAGGGAGGGAGAGGGAGGGAGAGAAATTTTGTTCTTGTTGTTTCCTACAATCAAAAACTGCAAAGCAGCAGAAGGTGTTTACAGCAACTGCCAGGGGAAAATTCTTCCGGGAAGTGATTTCTGAGTTATGTAAGAGTTGTAAGCAGAGATCAAAGTCTCCTGGTATACTGATAACACTTATTTAATGAAAGGCAGTAGCATTTTGGATGTTTGCTTTTGTGTTTCTTATGAATGCAAATTGAAGGGAGTGGTTCTCAGCCCAACTCAGCAACTGGGCAACAGCTGCACTAAAATTCAGGTAACACCTGGCTCCCCACAGGCAGCAACAGAGAGTAATTAATATCAATATGCCCTTCTATATTTCTGGTATGTAACCCCTTTCCTTCACCCATGTCCACAGTTGGATGAGCCAGACCAAGGAGCTGGGGAAGGAATTCATGAACAGGAGTAGGAAAGGCCACTTACTCTCTGGTGTGCAGTCTGTGAACAGGGGCACCAGCAAAGGCACGTTGTCAATATTCTGCAGGTGTGGTCTCACCTGGTGGATCCCCCGGGGGAGTTTGGCCTGAAAAACAGAAAGGACAGATTAAGCAGGGAATGTGAGAGAGAGGCATTTCAGAAGGAACTGCTGAAATGAGAATGATGATTCCTAGAATTATGCAACTTGAAGATTGGATACAAATTCATGTTCCTGCAGATAGAATTGGCTTTCCTAAGCCACTGTCAAAAGTCAAAAGTTTTCTGACCTGCCAAGTTGCCTGTGCTTACCCTCAGGGTTTGTGAGGTCAGTGCGACAAACCTGTGCTCAAGGATTTCCAAGGACTTTTTGCCTGTGTGGAGAATCTAGTCAGACATATCTGCTGTCTTCCTGCAACTGGATCTATTTCAATTGCAGCCACATCAACCTGCAGCAAGGCAAGAAGGGTTCTTGCCTTATAAAACCAGGCCTAAAAGATTTTTTTTCATCTGTATCTCTGATATTCTTGTAATCTCTGCTGTGCATGTGTGAGGTCTTTATGAAGCAGGAAGGGCTTGTCTCACAGTCTGACCACTGGGCAACACCAGTCTGTGGCTCACAGCTGGGGGAGAGAGTGTTTCTTCTGTCAGTATGGAAAGTGGGGAAGTTCCTACTCCCTGCCCAGCCAATGGGACCCAGAGGAACTGGGATGCATCTCTCAAGGTTACCCTATGTTTGGTAACCACCATTCCTAAACTCCAAAGCAAAGAGCTGTTCAGCAAAACTGAGAGAATCCCAAATTTCCCAGACTCTAGATACCAAGCTGAAAGAGGCTGAGGGAAATCAGGGGACCCAATGTAAACCAATCTCCTTCGAAGTAGAATTTCTTCTGGAAGTAATGAAGTGACACTCCTGACCATGACAACAGAAAGTGTACAGGGAAAGGGGCCCTCACCCTGTTACAGTCCTCCAGGAAGCTGGGGATATCGCTGTCTGTTGGCTGAAAGCTGATGAGATCTGAGTGCCCCTCCTCTTCCATCAGCAGAAGCCCCTCCACATCATCTCGAGAAACTGGAGCAGAGAGAAGCAGCATAAACAACAATCACAAACCTGCCTCTGCCACCCCTGTGCCACCCATGTGGGACATGCACGTGGCACTGCAGAAGCCAGGAAACGTGAGGCCTGATTTTCTGGGTTAGCAACACTCAGATCTCCCACTCAGTCATCTAAAATGCAGTATTTTTAGATGACTAATCTGTTCAGAGGTAGATATGTGAGCTCTTTTGAGACACGATACTTTATCTGTTCTGCTGTCCTTCTAGGGGAAGGGAATAAAGAAATCCCAGCTGAAGTAAGAAAAAAAAAGAGTAATGCACCGGCAAGGGACCTTCAGTGGCTTGACCGGGCCCCAGCAAAAACCAGAAACACGCTTGAGCACAAATTCATGGCAGCTGGTGCACTGAAGGATGTCTCTTTCCAAAAACTTGCTACTGGCTGGCTATAAAGGCTGTAAATGTAAAGCAATGTCACTTACACACAACACCTGAGGCCTATCCAGTTTTGTGCTCAAAGTTGTGACAGATCAAGTGTGGACACAGGAGCCTACGAATGGGTTTAAAACAACCACCCAGGAAACACATGGCATTCAGAGTGGCCAAGGCACAGTTCTCACCTTGATGGAGGTCATCGTGCAGGGAGCCAGCATGGCTGGGGCTGGAGGGGGGGATCTCTGAGCCAGGCACGTCACCATTGGGTGTTAAGGATATGTGGCAATTCCAGCCAGTCTCCAGACCCATTTTCTCAGCAAACACCTGTGGGTGAGCAGACAAAGGGTTTTAGAGTGGCTGCCCAGACCAGAGCACTGCAGACTGATGCCACACTGGAGCACAGGTACCTTCTGGACTCATTAGTGGGCTGAATCAGATTAACCTTAGATTGCACTGGAGCTAAACTCTCCAGTCAGACAACCAAGGGCCATGCAAGGTCAGGGGGTTCAGCAAAGACAGCTTACCTTGCTTTTGAGCTCATCTTCCAGGGAGAAGTAGACAAAACGAATGCAGGCATTGACCAATCCATCAATGAGGCGGACAATGTCAAGGCGGGCCTGATACTGAGATGAGACCATTCCCATGAAGATCTGTCCACTCAGAGCCTGGATACAGTCTTCCTTCTCCATCACTTCCCCAATCCCTTCTTCAGGCATGCAAACAACACGCAATCACATTGAGACATGAGGGGCCACGTGTGCATCAGACAAAGGACATGTGGTGGGGAGGCCACCAAGGTGACACCCAAGGACATGGTATCCAGACACAGAAATATGCAGGAACACAAACACAGGAGGAAAGATGAAGAGACATCCATTTGTCCCAGCATACCCAGTTATAGAAGTGGTTTCAGGACATTCCCACAAAGGAGACCAAGAACACAAATGGGAAACAGCAAGCGTGGAAAGGAAAAAGATAAAAGGCAGGGATCAGTCACAAGGAATTTGGGTAGAAAGGTCACGGATGTGTGCTGCATAATGTTCACATGTGCATTTTAAACACATCCTACTGTGCCTAAACAACATGGTGAGTCTAGCTGAGGCACAGTGGCATCAGAGCACAAGGGGCTGATGCAAAGGAACTGAATCATGTTCCCTGCAAACACTTCCAAAAAGCCTGCAAAGGCTCTTTGACAGGGTTCCTTCACCATCACTACATGAGCTTGTGGTGAATGGGGGCTGGATACAGCATGAAGAACAAAATAATAAAACACTTCACACAACTGAGTGAAGGCTTGCCACAGGTGGGACTCAAAAGTGTTCTGAAAACAGTCACAACTGTTCCTAGCTGTTGGAAACCCCGCCAGTCACATTTTACAAAACAGGAGGCCAAGGCAGAAAGAAATTAAGATTGGCTTTCCAAAAGAGCCTCCTGGATTTATGTAATGGTATGTGCTTCTTTCTTAAGTTTCCATTGCTGCTCTGAGGGACATGTACAATTCATCTAGTGGGAATCAGTTCCTTCAGTACAGCAACAAAATCCATCAAGGAATAACAGTGGCATAGCACTATATATTTCAATCCTTTGAAAAGCCCATCACATGTGATTTCCATAAAATCAGACAAATAGCAAACCAAGTACTGAAATACCCAGAAGTCTTGACTTTCCATATCTTGCTTTAGAAACAGACTTCCCACAAGGAGAAGAATTTCTCTGTAAGCTTCAATAACTTAACTAGAAATACCCCTACCAGCTGCCACATCATTACTTCCTCTGAAAATGCATCTACTTCAGAAACTCTTCCTGCCAAATTTCTATCTGCTACTCTGAATAACAATGTTCCTACAGCTCTAGACTGATCAGATCCAGCCCCCAGGCCAGCAGCAGACCTGGTTGCAGCCAGGACTGCAGACACACATACCATCTGAGCTCCAGCTGTTCCTCCGGCTGCTCTGTTTGATGGGAGTGGTCCCGGGGAGGTCGCAGCACGTGAAGATCGCGTTCTGCCCTGGCACCTGCACCAGCTCTATGCACTTGCCATTGAGCTGGGAGGACAAGGCACAGTGCATCGGCTTGTATGCAAAGGCAGAGCAGTATCCTGACAGGCAGGCTCGCTGGTAGAAATCCAGCACCTTCTTCCTATGTGGAAGAGAGAAAAAACAGGTAAAGTTAGCAAAAATGTGCCACATTGCTGACAATATAGAAATCCTGTAGTTCCCCGTATTTGGAAAAATGTCTTCCATAAAGAGTGGTTAGAAAGTCTGAAGAAGCCCTTCCCTACTGTTTCTCTATTCTCCAAACTGCAGGCACTGCAGGGCAACAAGAACACATTTTCCAACAGAGGCAGTAGTGAATGTTTCTGTTTGCTCATCAGATTGATGGGTATGAACACAGAGCTCTTCAAATACACTTATAATATGCTCTATATGGCTGCCAGATGACTCCAAGAAGTTCATTGCATGACAGCAGAAGCTTAATTCATCAGACATAGTATATCTGTAGGGAGATAAACACCAAAGAGAGAACTGACAACAGGATCTATGGCAGAGATAGTTGCAGGAGCAGACTTTTCTCCTATCCCCTTTCAGAGTCTGGGTCCTAGGAGCTGTATTTAGTCAATAATCAGGTCACTGAAATAAGGTAAAGTTCTTTCTCTAAGCTGAATTCACAAAGGTAACAAATTAGACTACGCATCAGATTTTTAATTTGTTTGTAAGACGACCAATATTCCAAAAAGGATCAGTGGCAGTTTTTTCACACCTGAGGATAAGCAGATTTAGAAAAAAAGTGTGAAAAGCCAGTGAAACTGAATATTACTGGTCTGCTGTGCCAACAAGAACTGCAATTCAGCCTGCAGATGAAAACACGGCACATACTGTCAGATATTGCAGCAGGACTCCAAGAGCATGATGCATTATGTGGACTGGTTCAGGCACAATTAAACATTTTGCATTTCATGTAAGACAACACATTTTTCTTGAAAAACAACAAAAAATTCTCTGCCACCAGCATGACCTGATTATAATTCAGTCCTACTACACAGTACAGTCAGAATCCACTTACAAGATGTCAATATCCCAACAGATACATAAGAAGTGGCTTGCTCTTCCAGTCCAGCTGAATGCTTGTTGCTATCTAATCTCTTACATTGCCATGATAACAATTAATTACAAGCAGAGATGGCTCAAGTTCATAACCTACTTGAAGCTCTTAAAAAGCTTAACAAGCATCACGAAAAGAATTTTAACGGAGTGACCAGGTTCCCTCTGCATTTTATCTGCAGTTCCTGAATGCCCCAAATGAGAAAGCTGCCCACCTGTCAGAGCCAGAAAGAGGGTAGATATCGGTACCATCCCAAAAGTCAGTGCAGGCCTCAAGGATGATGTCAGCTGTCCCATGAGAAAACATCTGCTCAGTACCTGAAATGCAGGAGAACAATGAGTCAGCATCACATATACAGCTCCCAGGAAGGGGATATCACACCAACTGCTCCCTTATTTGTTAAAACATAAGTATTTCCACAAAATGCTTTGATTTGCACTCCAGATTCCTTTTCTTTTGCTGAAAGTCTTCAGTCTCCATTAAGAAATTGTTCAGGATTGATGACGTACCTGCAACTGCCTCTTGCCTAACTGCAGGTTCAAACAAGGCAGTGATATGTGAGCCATGTAGTCCCTTCCTATTCTCCTGTGTTTCAATCCTGCTCCTGCAAAGGTGGGGTAATATCTTGCTCCTGCATCCCACAGAGCAGAAAAGGAGAAATTCCTTTGTGCCTCTTGTCATGGAAGTACAAGCAGCAGTGATGAGCCTACAGGGATCAAAGTCTGCCTACACTGCAAAGTGCATTCATTTTTAGGCCAGACATGGAACTAAAGGGTAAGAGCTATTCTTGAATGCTTTTCATTCAAGTAGCAGAAGATAATTTGACAGTGTGACCTGCCAGATAACAGCTTGTTTCACATTTTCACCCTGAAAATGTGTTAAATCAGGATGGGTCAGAAGTTCAACATAAGAGACTCCAAAAAAGTAACTCATGTTGTCTTTAGGGAAGAACTGAAAATCAATGGACACCACAGCTTGTCTTGTTTTTCTTTCCTTTTAGTTTTTAATACAAACTCAAAATCTCTTATTCCCTCTTGTATTCAGAAGTGTTAAAAAGATTTTCCCAGAGGTGTGTGACATCTCTAATGCAGGTCCCGGGCACAGGACAACAGTTTAGGGGTGTGGGGTTGCCTCCCCTCCACACCTCCTGCTTCCTCTCATTTGTATTAACCCATTAACATTTCCTGCACGTAGAGTCTCCCTTCCCTCCTCCAGCTGCTCTGTGACTTTGCCCCCAACAGCTTCAAAGCTGAGCTAATAAAAAAAAAACCCCAAAAAACACCAAAAAACCCCACTGCCAAGAAAAATGAGCCCAAAGGCTTCTTGCAGGCATTGTTGCTGACTGCTAATGCTCACACTGGCTGGTGAAATCCAGAGCCAAGAATATCCCCTCAACACAAACCAGGCAGAGACCTTCAGGAACACCGAAGGATTTTCCAAAACATAACAGCTCTCTGCTTTTGCTATAAATAGTCAAGCACAAGCCAAGTTTATCAGCATAACAAACCTCCAAGATGAATAAGAGCTGTGTGTGAAAGGAGGAGTCTGTCTCAGGGACACAAAGGAGCACTTGTACAGAGCTCTGGTTAATTTTATTGTAAAAACACCTAATCCTTCCCACCTTGCTCCTAAGGTCAGATAGTCCTTGCTCAGAAAGAGGGAACAAGAGATGTTTATCCAAGCAAAACCTATGCCCTGGACACAGAGCAAGAGCTTGCAATGACCACATGCACAGATGTACCCACGTTCATGCCTGACAGCAACCGCAATCCCTTTCCTATTCATTCCCACCAGAATCCCATACCACAGCCTGCTAAGGGGAAAGTGGCAGTGACTGCAGACTTTATAAACTTCAAGGAGTTCACTGAGCCGTCCCTGCCAGTAAAATGAGTTCAGCCCTTTTCCCTTCCCAAATCATGAACTCTCAGGCCAGGATTTTTCTGGCAAAAGGGAAAAAAAAATGAATAGGGCAAGGAGTGGGACTCATTGGGAAGAACCAAACTGGTCCAGCTAGCCAACAAGACAGATCAAAAGGAATGGAGCAGTGCAGCTCCAGAAAGGAAGACAGAGATGGTATCGAACCATTTTACTCTGCAGAAGACGACAGTGAGCACCTCATTTCCATGTGGTTACTATGGATCTGGGATGAACACTGCCAGATGGTGAGACACATATTTCAATGGAATAGTAAGGGAACATACAGATAAGCTGCCTCCTTTTCTGCTACAGCTGTAGAATTTATGTATCTTGCTTTGACTGCAGCATGTCATGGGAGTGGGTGGATTCAAAGATTTATTCACAAATAATATGTGGAGAGAGGTAAATTATGATCATCTGGTCTGACTTCTGCATAAACAGAGCCATTTGACTTCACCCAATGTTATCGACACAATCTAGTATTTCTGGTTCTAAAATGGCAATATTTTAGGAAATTTCAAGGGAAAATACTAATGTGTGAGAAGTGTTCCAATGGTTAACTAAACCCAACTGGCAAAATTCCTCTTAGAATTTACTCTAGACAGCATAATCCAGGTCACACCTATTCGTCTGAGCTCCAGGCTCTAACCTAAACCGTTTAAAAGTGAGGATAAGGAGTTGAAATGAGGCAACATTAAAGGTTTTTTCTCTACACTAAAAATCTCAGCATCAAAATAATTCCTACTTACAGAGGCAAGATAGCAGCAATCAGAACAAATGAAAAAGCTCCTTCCCAGATAAAGATAAAAATTTAAGAAGAAGTGGGTGAGAGAAGACAGTTAACCTGGTAAAACTCTGGCCAGCACAATGATCATATTTCAGATTCAATACTGAACATATGTCAACTCTAGAGAGCCAAGTTCAGTCAATTTAAGGAATTACAAAGAGACTAAGAGCTCTGACAGGCAAGCTGTTAAATCATTCTGAGGTGCTTTAAGACCTCAACCAGCTGTACATCCTTTCCATCGTAGCCCATTCCTCTAAGAGTAGGAAGGAGTAGAAAGAGTGGAGAAGTCTGAATGGCTTCAGGTTTATATTCACGGTCACTGTGAGTTTGCATGGGAGTTTTGTGATTTCTTATTAGTATGCAATACAGAAGTGTGTAATGTAATACGTTAGACAACTCACAAGGATATTGTTTGATGATTTATCAGAAGGATGAGCATTATTAACTAAAACCCAGAGTGATATTCAACCATGTGCAGTATTAAGTTTCACTACCATCATGAAGTCTATTAAAAACTCAATAAACCCATACCATGCTCTGCACCGTCATTTGTTCCCAGAAAACAGGTCTATTATGTGCTATCAAAGATATTTTTAAAAAATGATCTATGGTTCTGGAGTGAATCAAGGCTAGGAAGAATTACCCCCCTCAGTATACCACAGATGACCACTGTAGGTCGTTAATCATATCTGCACTGGCCATGGGCAGAGTTGGGGCATCGCCCCACAGGGACTCCCGGCTCTTCCAGCCTGACATTTTCTGGGCTCCCTGAGGAAAAGCTCCCCCTGTGCCAGGTGGATGCCCAGAGAAAGAGGCAGCCTTACTGGTAGTGGTGTCCTTCACAAACAGATTAATCATGTGGCTCAGGGGTGGTCTCCTCTTGGTGATGGATGAAAGCTTCCCCAGGATGGTTTCCTTAACCATCTCATCACTTGGCAAGCGGTACAAAGCCAAATAGTTCTCCTGCTTGAAAAGATCTTTAGCACCTGGTGTGAAACCTGAAACATGAACACAAGGAGGAGGAAAGTCAGGCTCTAATCAATGCAAAAGAAAAGTCCCTACTCCTGCTTCTGCCACCCACTTTGCCTGTGCTCATTCTGACACCTCCCCAGCAACTGGTCGGTGAGCTGTGCTCACTGCGCATCTATGTAAATATGGCTCAAGATCTGGGATGAGAAACACTCAAAAGGACTAGATTAGTAATTACAGTGTTCATGCTCTTGTTCACTGATGAGAGTCACTGTCACATCACAGGACAGGCACAGAAGTGAGTTCAAGGTTCCAGGTTTTAATCCAAGCGTTACCTCTAACCTCTTACCGCCCCTATGCCTCCATTTTTCCATTTGTAAAATGAGCCGAGGTACATCATTTACCCCCAAACTCCCTGTAAAGCCCTACTGTAAAGACAGGTTAGATATCTGTTCATTAGCAGGTATTACTTTGTCTCCTGATGAGACTGGCAGACTCACACCAGAACAATATGAAGCCTAGCCAGGGCTGGCTGGCACTGTCCTTGATGGCATTTGTTCCTTGGATAGTGCTAACAATGTCAGAACTTGCCAAAAGCCATCTCTTTATTAAACTCTTTGGCAACCAAACAACAACAGAGTCAACTCTGTATTTCCACCTCCTCAGCAAATGGGACTGGGGTAATAGTCTCAGGTTCTCTAAGGATTAAATATCTATTGACAGCTCTGATTTCTCTGTGTCTGCTCATCCAGCTCCTCCTCACCTATCAGCCTGGCAAGCTCACAGAGGCCCCAGGGCACATGCACAGGCAGCACAGCATTGTGAGTCTCCTGCAGGGCGATGTTGCAGAGGTGGTCAGAGAAGCGGCACAGCCGCTCGGTCACGCTGGCATTGCACAGGTTGAGCAGCACGTTCAGGCCCAGAGGCTTGAGGGAATTCAGGTGCATGTGCCAGTTGGAGTCATCAAACTGGATACAGGAAGGGTTCTGCTGGTCTTGGGACAGGCTGAGCATCTCCAGGTGGTAGTCACACACAAAGTCTTCAGCCTCACAAGCCAACACCTCGCTGTCCCCAACAACCTGGTCCAACAGGCAGAGAAATTGTAGTTGGTTACAATTAATACAGCTTGAGCCTAGAATCCTGCAGGGAATTCCCAGTTAAATTCCCCAACAGTGGGGACTCTATGGGTTTGAGTTTGTGATAAAGCTCCACAAAAGCCTACTTGTGTGCCCCTCCAGTATATCTTACCTGAGTATGTTCCTCCTCTCCACCCTCTGTGTCCTTGCTAAAGCTCACGTTGGATCCAGAGGGATGTTTGCTTCTGCTGTTTGGCTTTCGGTGGGCAGAGGCTTCAGGAGCCTTTGGAGCATCACCAGACCAATTGTTCCTCTCTTGTTCATTGGCCATGTGCACTGTGTCTGCCAGGGGGCCAGAGAGCAAAGCATCTCTTTCATGGGGCTGTGGGAGACCAACAGAGCGAAGTGTGGTGATTCAGCGGTTGAACACAAGGCACTGCTGATTCACCTGCTGCTTCAGGACTCCTGTAGAAAAGGATCCTTGCTTGCATCTTCATCTTTAAGCAAAGAATTATGGCACAGGACTTCTCTACAAGGCCCCTCTACAATATCACATTGTGTTATTCAAACTATGATTGCAGCCAATGCACAATGGACTAAGGATCACTCACCTCATCTTCCATCTCAGGATGGCAGAAGGACCGTGTGGAGAGCTCATCAGTCAGGTCTTCGTGGCTGTCATGAGGTGGTTCCACCTTCCCACTGAAGAACAGAACAGTCTCTGGGCTGGGGTTTGGCCAGGAAAGAATCCCCTGCTTGTCTACACAGCAGAGCACCTAGAACATCCCACAACACCCCCAAGAAAGCAAAATCTTAGTGAAAACATCTCAGTCTTCACGCATAGTTGTAGATATCATGACTTTAATAAACACATGGGAGGATAGACAAGTCTCTCCTTCACCAACTTTCTCTCTTAAGAAACTGCACCTAAAAACACTCCAAGAAATCCAAGAATTCCTTGCTCTAACAAGATTGATGGGTTAATACCAATTTTACTTCAGCATATTATAAAACTAGGCATGAAGACCAAGAGAAGGAAGCAACTACTCAACATATTTCACTAGCTAGTACCTTATCAGGACCCAAACCAGCTGGTTCTCGAACAGGAATCAAGAGGGTAATTTGACCAGAACCAGAGCTGGAAAATACAGACATCCTGTCAGATGTCACAGAGTATCTCAAACCATTGTATTAGTCTGTAAATGTGCTTGGACATGACAAGACAATTATAAACTCTTCTACAAAGACAGGTGCCTGAAGGGCTTCTAATTCCAGCACAGCAAACTGGTTGCAAACAGTCTGTGCTCAGGGAAGGATGACATGAATGATGCAAATGAAGCATCCTCACAGCGCTCCTCTTTCTGACAACCCAGCAATACTCACAGTGACAGATCCCAGACTGTGGAGCAAGCTGGAAGTGAAGCTCAGAGTTGGGGATTTGCCTTTCAAAACACAGAGGAAGTGGCTCCAGATACAGCGTATCATTTCCTGAGGAGGGAAGCAGAGGACATCAGCCAGTTAGAGACTCATTCAGTGGAAGATGAAGGGAGAGAAGAAAAAAAGAGAGTAAGACATTACCTGCTTTCAGTTTCAACACAGGGATACACTGTAAGATAGACATCAGTCTCTGTGGGAACCTGTTACCTGATACAGTGCTGGTGTTCTCCAGGGAAAAGCATTTCTTCCCGTTTCCACTGATTGCTAACAGTCAGTCTGATTGCTGAATTGAGAAATCACTGAAACTACCGCTTGTCTACCCAAAACCATAGAAATGAATTCTGAAGTGAGCTCATTTCAAGTGAATCAGTTGTCACCTCTTGGTGTTTTTATCCTGAAGTAACTCAACCCCTTGGATTGTGGAGTTTGAGGCCTTTGGTTTCCTACCACCATGCTGCAAATCAGGCAAAGGATGGGGTCCCTGTGGTGAGGTGACTTGCCCAAGTTTACTTACTGAGGCAACGATAACCTCGGAAACAAAGCCAAGGTGCCCTGACTACTCCATCCTTACAAAGGAATTGTAATGGAAGGGAAAGAAGGGGATATTTTGCAAAATTAAAATGTCCAGTTGGCACCCTTCACAAACATGTTTCAGAGGGAGTCCGGATGGCAGCAATCAATCCAAGCACCAGAGCTGTGTGTTTTCCTCTGGCAATCCTAAAGCCAGCAAAACCAGAATTGAGTTACTGTGTTATTTTACTGCTTTTTAGCTATTATTCTGGTATACTGTGACTGTAAAGCACTTCCCCTAAAGCTCCTCAAATCATGTTCTCTGGATCCTAATGTTTAGTACAGCAGTAAGCTCAAATACAAAACAATTTGGAGCTATCTCCAAGAAAAAAAACCCTCTTATTTAAACCAGTTCCTTCTACAGAAAAATGTTACAAAAGGAAAGAAACAGATCTCAACAAGGTCAGCTAAAATCACTCCCATTTAATATGTGAAAAACATCTCAGCTAAATGATGAACTGGCACAGAAAGGCAACAAAATATTTAGCAAAGGAAACGTGTACCCATGTGCATTCCTCTGAGTGACTGGGAGCAAGGAGACAGGAATTGATTCTTATCATATCTAGGGATTTTTAATCACTCGTGGAGTCCATCTGTCTTCTTATGGAAAGGAATCTTAATGCCAGATTAGACAGAGAAGTATCTTTCCTCTACCCACCTGTTCAATCTGGATGATGCAATTTATAGAGTGGCTAGAGCAGTTCCTTCCCCAGAAAAAGGGCTCCTGAATTGCCCCAGCTTTGGAAGCACCAGTAATGTGCTTAAGCCTGATAAGAAGCCTATGGAGCAGGATCAGACTTTTTAAAAGCCTGAACATCCTTCAGTCCCCTCTGCAGTTTGGTCTGGGTGCTGACCACCATTCCCTCTGGGTTTGAGTTTTGGCCTGAACAAGGTTTTTCTGGTACAAGAAAAATACTTCCCTTCTTTCAGACACACACCATACAATGTTTATTTTACTTCTGGAAGAGGACTTGAAAGAGGTACTGTCTCTAGGACAGAAAACATTGATTTCGAACCATTTACAATATTCAGAAAAGCACAACTGGACTCAGTATCGAGGTCACCTCAATCTCTGGCCAACACAGCAGTATTTACATGAGGAGGCGGAGGGGGAAGACATGCAACCTGCATGCACAGCAAATTAAAGCAACAAATGAGTGACAATGGACAACTGACACAAGTAAAAAGGGTCTAGAAACAAGCAGGAGATCAGAGAGGAAGGGAAAGGATATCATGAAGTTCTGCAGTGAAGATGGAGGAAAACAATTCATAATAATAGTACCTGAGAAGATACCATCTCTGTGTAGCTGCTGAGAGTGTCCTCTGAAAACTTAGCAAGCTGCAGCAAGAGAAGAGACCAGTTACTATAATTGTGCTCAGAAATGTGCCATGAGGAGCAACCTTCCCTCAGGATGTGCCTTCAGAGAGGAGAAAGCAGGAGTCCTGCTCTGTGGGAATCGCTGTACCAAGGCAGACTGATAACTCATCAAAGCAATTAAGTCTTTAATGGACTCCATTTTTATCTACTTGTGAAGCACAGGCAAAGTGCTTGGTGCTGTACATCACAGAGGAACAAGTCATTACCTAAATGTCTACAGAGAAAATAATAGCAATTAGACCCAGAGGAGGCTCTTTCTGGGTGGTTATTTTTAGCCATAAAGAGCCAGGATTGAGTGATCTGATTTTAACTTATATGGGTCAGTTACAGGAAAGGAGCTGGAAAAGGGGTTGGAAAAGAAGGTGCCTGGAACACAATGGACAGAGAGGAATGAGGTGATATGAATGGGATGTGGATAGGAAATGAAAAGAAATTATAGCAGGGCACCAACATGGCACTCTTGGAATTACACTGAGAAATTCACTAACTCAGATTTTTTTGCATCCAGCACAAATGTATTCCACACTAGATGTAACTTTGGAAAAGTTTAAGTCTTTTCATAACCGTAAGTGAACACGGCAATTACATTTATATGTAAATAAAACTATAGCTCAAATAATAACGCATATATGTGGCACCTGAAAAAGGATCCATTTAACAAAGCCAAAAAAAGCAAAGAGAAATCTGTCAGAAATCATTTCAACTAAGAACTATGAAGGATTATTAGGAACTGGTTAAGAATATTTTGTTACAATTTTAAAAAGCAACAATCCCATAGTAAAAATAAGAGACCAGTTTTGAGTGAAAGTGAAAATAGAAGTAAGAATTAACATAAAAAATAATGAAAAGTATACCAGTACATAATTAAAACCAGACCACTGCTTGTTAAAGACAGTGAAATTGCAAATGACATTGGAGGCAAGGCAGATGGGTTAAGTAAATATTGCTATTCCTTATTCAGTGATACAATCATACCATATGATAACTATGAAATATTTTCCATTCCAACAGTAGCTACTGAAAGTAAATATGTTTAAATTAGCAGGTCTGGACAATGACTGTTACTGCTGATTTTGCACAAGGCTTGAACTGTGGATTAAGTCCCAGTTCAATGGAAGTTGTGCCAATGCCCAAAAAGGGAAAGAGGACCATCCAAGTTACCACAGGACCCCAGACAGACTTTGATTTCAGACAGAATAAAAGAGCAGCTAATATGAGACTCAATTAAAAGTGGAATAATACAGTCAGTGCCAAACACCACAATTGTATGAACAGCAAATCTCCTCAAACTACTGTGATATCGTTTTCAACAAAATTACAAATTTGACTGATAAAAGTATTACTTTTGACATAGACCATTTGGTAAGTTGACTTGATTCTAAATGCTTGACTAGTTTTCTAATGAAAATACCAAAGTAATAGGACCCATGTTAGGTATATTAGAAACAGACTATCTCTAAATGGAACAGAAACAGAAATTATTTGCAATAATGTGCTACTAACTAGCTCAAGCAGGGACAAATCTGTATTCTGTTAATAGCCTGAGAGAAAACTAAAAACAACACATTACTGAGAGAGACTGTAAAGAATACAAAGTTTAGGGCAGGGTTCAATGTAAAGAGGACAGACCATTGTTACAGAACAATACAGATTGCTTGCACAATATGCAAAAACATGTATCCTAACAGGCACAAAGCTAAGGCAGTGTATTTAGGTGCAAAAAATGAAGGTTGGACTTACAGGATGAGGATTCTCAGAAAGCAGTAATTGCAGCTGAACAAAGCCTGGCCTTTTAAAACAGTGATTGAAAGACCTAATGGGATCCTTTGTTGTACAAACAAGGGAACACAGAGCAGAAAAGTCCAAATTACTCTGAACTTTATCAAAAGCTATTAATGGAATATTTTGTGGGGTTTGAGATTCATAACCCTCCAGTGATCCTGAAACAGTGGAGAAAGCTAAGAGGAATGCCAAGAGAAAGATTAGAGGTTTGGAAAATACGCTTATAGTGCCTTAAGGTGCTTGAACTGTTTACTTAACCAGAGACGTAAAAAGGAATGTGAGTAGTTACAACAGACCAGAATTCTGATTGACGTGCTCTTTCCCCTTAAATCTAGAAGACAAAAGATGTAAAGGGTTGGAAATCAGATACTGCAGAAATTCCCACTAACATAGAAAGTCCATTTTTAGCAGTGAAGGTAAATAATTACTGAGACAACCTATCAAAGGCAGTACAAATGTTTTCAAACCAATAGCAAATTCCTTTCTAAAAGGAATGTTGCTGCAGTCCAACTGTAGTAATGAAACCTGAGGCAGGGACTTGTTCAAGGAGGCACTGGTTTGTGTCCTTTCAACCAGTCATAAGGGTTACCTCTGGCCTTGACAAACTGGGAATCAAACTACTTGAACATGATAGGAAGGGCAAGAAGGTGGAAAAGTGGCCAAATTGCCACCAAGTAGGCCAAGTGATTGGAGAGCAGAAGGGTCTTTCTTACCTGCTACATTTTGAACAGAGAAGAGAGAAGGAAGGAGGGAATTAAAGAGGCCAAGTGACTGCCCTTTGTCAGGGTGTGAGTGACCAAAGCACATCACAGCAGCTGTACTGCAGCAGCAAGGATGGAGGATCCTGTCTGAGATGCCACAGAAGGAGCTGACTGGACAGACAGAGTTGCCTGGACAAGAAAAAGGAGAAGACAGGAAAGAAAAAAAGGAAGGTGCAAGTATGAGTGACAGGGCAAATGGATGCGATGAGAATGATGAAGCAAGGAAGCCAAGGAGCTCTGGCTTTTCCCACCTGAATTGTGAATTGTGAAGGTAAAGAGGAGGTTTCAAAAGTACAAACCAAGTGATGCTGAGAATGGGTAGGAAAGGTAAAGTGGTGAAAACACTGAGAAGAGAGTCTGAAGGTGCAAATGCTACTAAGGGCTGTCCTTCCTCCCAGGACACAGGCAGCTTAGTCATGTTCTACTAGAGAGAAAAGAACAGAAAACACAAACCTAGGGCCACAGAGGCCAAGGAAGGACCAGGAGGAGAGAGAAACTCTGTCCAAGTAACAGAAATCAGCACAGAAAACAAACATAGCTCAGTGCATCTCACCAGCACTACCACCAGGACAGAAGAAGGGATGTGCAATAGCACATCCAGCTCAGGATCACATCCCATCCGACCACCAAACTCCATTTCACAAACCAGCACAACCACCAGAAACTGCTCTTACTCCCTGACCTACTCAAAAGCCATGCCTGTAAACAAAGCCCCAGAGACTCAGGAAAGGATTGTTCAGCCATAGGGCATTGCAGAGAGATGATGTATCTCATTCCTTCTCAGTGGCTACACATTGCCCAGTTACAGCCAGCACAGGGCATTTATCTCCATGTTGACACCTCTGACAAACTGTATTTATGTGACAGAAAGCACATGCCTTGAAGAGTTTTACAGAATCACCAGAGCTTCCTATCACCTTGAGATATCTGCAGAGAGGCTAAAAAATTAAAACATCTGCTCAAGAAGTAATATTGTACTCCAGGGAGAGGGCACAGCTGGGACAACCAAAGATCCAACAAGGCTTTACAACTATGTGGACACCTCTGCTGAATTCAGAATGCTCACTCCAAAGAGCCTTTTTGTCTCCTGCCCTTGTCTCTGCAATGGTTTGATGTGGAGGGAAACCTACCAGTGAGGTGGATGAGGCCTTGCTCATCTGGGCCAACACTCTGGCTTCTCCAAAGGCTGTAGCAAGAATCCACAGGACAGGAAAGAGCAATGGAAGGATGGGTAAGACACCATTCACCTGAAAAAAACCAACCTGTGATCACCAACAAGCACAGAGACAACAAGCAGTCAGAACTTTTCACACGACATGTTTTCCACAAGTGAGAGGATAAGGATAAAAGACAAGGGCAAGAAGGAAGGGGACTGCAAGCAATGGAAAACAGTGCACGCCTTGGGGGGGGGTTAATGAAGGAGGCCATGAATCAATCACACCAACTTGCAGCTGTTTTTCCTGCTGAATTTGGTGTAAACTCTAATGAGTTTAAAGGCAAAGGATACCATATATATAGATATAGATAAACACATACATGGCAAATGAGAGAGCAAAACATTTGAAGGTAAGTCTGTAAGGAATGGCCAGGGAAGTTCTGTTGCCCTTCTCCACTGAATGCCCCTGGATCCAGAATGCATCCAGATCCAGGAAGCACAGAATGCTGTCACAGGACGAATTAAGTCACTGAGGAAGGGAATCCATCTCGGTGGTGCTCTGGGGAGGAGATGTAGTGAAGCTCAGACCTCTCCTTTACCTGCAGCTGAAGAAGAGTGTACTGCCAGGAAGCAATTCCAGGAGCTTGGAAAATGAAGCGCACGCCATTGATGATCAGGAATCCAGCCTGCAATTCAGAGATGACACTGTCATTTAACTACTGGCACTTGCAGGGAAGGTGTTTTCAGTGCCTTATAACATTCTCAGCCCTGGGGAAAGTATAAAAAATATAATTTTGATCTGCTGCTGCAGTTCCTCCTTCCACTCTCATGGTTACATGGCTCAGCATCTCTGAACCGCCCAAAGTACACACACAGTCAGCTGCATGAGTGAGACTGGCCACAACTTCCTGTTGATGGCTGCAAATTTTTCTGATTTATTGACAAAACATGGCTATTCTCAGGGATAAAGGCTTGGAATGAGACCTACCAGCACAATAGGGACAGCATATTTCAGCATCACTGACTGTACAGTGAACCTCTCATTATCCAGGGCTGTCACAGGCCGTGACAGAGCCATTTCCAGGCACCATCTAAAAGACAGAAAACAGTTTGAAATTTCAGCAACCAAGACCCTAACTCTTCACTTTCTTTGGGTATAAACCTCCTAGCAGACCTGATTAGAACACTGTGCTCAGCCTATGCCATGAGAGAGGGCTGTCAAAAGAGAAGCCAACATCTACAATAAGAGTGTGGCACTTGCCAGGGTAAATTTACAGTGTTGTCAAGCAAACTCCTCAGGTCTCCTCACCTGCTTAGCAGGAAGGCAGCAACAAGGACACAGACATTTGGGTAGGCACTGTGACCTGGATTTAACCCACCTGACATTATCAATTATTGGGGTCTTCAACACACGGAAGAGACGATAGAGCTGAGGATTCTGAGGTCCCTTCTTCACTTCTCCCCTTGGGGAGGGCGGGGGTGAGAAGGGTGGAAATAGGTCTCCAGGCTCCAGAACTATGTGCTCATCATCCTAGAAGAAAGGTCAGAAAGCCCAAAGGCTTGTGTTCAAGCACATCTGGTTATTTCATGAGAATTGGCATTTGGAGTGAAAGTTACAATTAAAACCACCAAAGACAAATTTTAAGCTTTGAACTTTTTCCAACCTTCTTCAAGCAGTAAAATCTTTGTATAGATCTTGTGAGTAGTTAATTTACTTCTACACCAGGTATTTTATATTACCTTCTTTTATAACAAATCAGTAGTAAGGAGAAGGTCAAAGCAGACAAACTTTATTTCTGCACATAAAAAGCAGGATAAAGGATGAGGTTTGTATGTCATGTTATCCTACTGGAGAGGATTCACTCTACTTATATTTAGCAGCACATTACATTTTCCCCTTGACCTGAAAGAGGAGGAAATATGGTGCTTTTGTATAACATTAAGGTCTCCCATCCAGTGGGTTTGGGAGTTCATGGAGAAGATGGAGCCTGGCTAACTATGTACCATCCTTGACTGAACTGGAATTTCAAGCTATTTTCAAGGTCAGAAAAACCAGACACTCCAATAATCTGTACTCTGGGAATTAGAGTATTAGCAAGAAAATTCTGGGAAATATATTGTTACAGGCCAGGGAAATTAGACAAGCAAGTTACCTTAATCCCTCTCAGAGAAGCAAATGACTCCTGGCCTGGCCTCAAAGCAACAACATCCCCTTCTACCAAGAGGCTCACAGGCAGGTTGACAAGATGCCCATCCCTGTAGGCCCAGTGAAGGGACCAGGATGGGGCATAAGGCATGTGAAGGTCAGGGTACATGGAGTCTGGCCATTTCACCTCTTTGCCAAGTGTATCTGAAAGTACAAAGTGTGGAAGAATTAAGTGGTAGCAATTCTGGATTTACATCCTGTAGTGGTTTTAAGTCCCCCAATGCTAAGCTGAGCCCATTCCCATGATCTTTTATCATCCCTCTCTTCATCCTTGATGGCTTTTCCCTTCTCTCTCCACCCAGTATTAACAACTAAACAGTCATTTAAAAACATGTACAACAGAAAAGCTAAAGGCTGTCCTTAAAACTGCCCCACTGAAATGAACTGCCCCCTTAGGGCCCAAAGCCCCCGTTGAGATGATGCTCATGCACAGCAATTTATTTCCTTCTGCTCCATGTTGTGGTACAACCCCATGTGTTCTCCCCTCATCATCTGCTGCAAGGCAGATATTTTTATAAGGATATGAGGATTTGAATTACTCCAAAGCACAGCCATAACAGACGCCCACCTGGAAAACACAGCTTGGAAGCACATGGCCACATGACAGCTCAAAATAACTATTTTACAGGACAGGCATGAGGAGAACACACTTCCCACAGCCTGTTTCTGTGCAACACAGGGGCAGGTTAGCAAGCTTAATTAGGAATGCATGTGATAAGGTTTGGGGAAAGATTCAATGGGAGGAAAACACAAGTGCAAATGGGACAAATGAAGGAGACCTCACCGTTTATCTTATCAACAATGGTCTGAAGCCTCCTCTCCACTTCTCTGCACTTCAGCCTCTCTTGACGCCCGATCATGAGGAGATCCAAGAGGAGCAGGAGGAAGAGTGCCAGTGCATTGACTATCTCAGCACCTTGGCTTCACACAGCAAAACAGGAGGAAGCAGAATGTAGATGAGGTTTGAGTAAACGAGCAGAATATACTGCCAGACACCCACAGAGATAAACACACAACTGTTTATAAACTGCTTGTTTATTCCACATCTCACAGATTTATGGGCTCAAAAAGCAATGCATGATCACACTTCTTCTTTAGGATAATGATACCACAGAGGTCTGAAAGGACCCACCTCAATTAAAAAATACTTTACAAATATGATCAAGGCATGTATAGCACACTAACTTCTCCCATGAGCCACTAATTTGTTCAGTTTCAAAATACTTTCTAACTATGATGTCTTAGGAGTTTTAAACATCTAGGAATGCTGTAAAAAAAAAACAAAAACAACCCTCAGTCTCTCCATGGGACATTCTCTGGGTCTATTAGAAGTAGAATTAAGTTGGCTGAAGTTCTGTGAAAGAGACTGATAGGAAATTACCAGTGTGAGTATGCTGATATCTAGGTATCTAGACAGAATGAGGGAAAACACATACGTCAATCACACACGGTACTAAGATGATATAAAACCACCACCCTGCTTCAGTTAAGCAGCACAGGAAGCTTTGCTCACCTCCCCTGTGGCTGGCTCCCATAGCAGCATAGCAGCAACAGCACTGCCAGCAGCATCAGAGACGCACCAGGCCAGTGGAAACAGGAGCAGCGGTTACCATGGTACAGGAAACTGCTCTTCCACACCTCCTGCAAAGGGAGAGCAGCAGACACTCAGCACTCATGGAATACAGAGCCAGACGTTTGGAAAAGCAGAGTGAGAAAGGGTGAAGACAGCAGCTGGTGCTTCAGGGAGAACAGAACTTTGCAAAACCCTTGAACATGACACAGAACATCCCAGATTCATTGTGTGAATCCTTCAGCACCAATGGATATTCAGCTGGTGAGTCTGGGTGAGCACTCTCTGCTTCTCTCTTGATTGGAAGAATGAAAAGGCTTCTGTGCCAGGCTGTCCCATTGTCACTGACCAACCAAGGAACACTTTTAAGCACTGTGCATAAACACTGGCACTTTGTATTCAACACACATGCCAGGCAAACACAGTGGACAAGGGGAGACTGTTGAGCTTCACAGCTCTTTAGCTCTACCTGAGATGGACCATCTAAGCTCACTGCCCTTAGTGACTCTTGAATTTCTGAGATCCTTCACATGACAAGAGGCATCTTCCCACAGAGCTCTGGCATCCAGGAGAGAAGTGCTGACAGAAACTCACCCTTAGGTAGATTTCTTGCTTTGTTCCCAAGGACTTTAGCAGTTCTACGCCTGGACACTCTAAGGGGAGAATGCAGGCAACTTCTGCTTAGCCTTCATCTTTACTTTGAAAAGGGGAGACCAAGTGCCCAACTTGTGCTGTTTGGTGCCTCACCTTCCATGAAGTCCCTTTTTTCCGTTCCTTCTGATGCCCCTCCAGCAGTGCTGACAATTGGTCTCTCAGGATTGTGAGGGCTTTCTTTGTGGTAAGGCCCAAACTTGAGGTCATCTCATCCTAAGGTGCCAGAAAAATAAACTGGTTAGTGCTTCCCTATTTTCCTATTAGACTTTTTCCTGGTGGCTGACAGAGCACGTGACTGTGAATGCCCTGCACTCATCATCACCAGCCTGATTCTTCATTTTCCTGAAATCATCTTCCCTCCTGTGAACTTTAGACTGCTAGCTGGAATTGAAGCACTTAGATAGTATCAGGTAAACAAACCAGTCCTGACTGTGCTGATAAGTACTTTATCAAAGCACAATACCAAGTCATTTCTGTGAAACAAGATCTACTCAGTAGAGGCTGAGGACAATACAAACAGGGCTTATGCAGGCTTGAACTGGTATCACCTTGTAGAGACAACAGAACATAGTTACGGTAAAATTTTAATGATACAGGATGAATTTTGCTAACAATAGTAAAAACTAAGTAGTAGGATATCTGCAATTCAAAACAAGGATGGTTCCAATTTCCACAACTGCATACTACGGATTTTTGTTTGTGAGTCCTGCCTCTGTGACTACTTTCATGCAGAAGCTCCCAGATTTAAATGCCAGGCTGTGGATCAGCTCAGGACCAGATATGACCCCACCATCAACTCCTCCTTTTACAAGAGCAAACACTGGAGTTTTAGGTGCTGAACTGCACGGGAGACATTTGGACTTGCAGGAACCACAGAGTTCACAGCACCACTCCCTCAGTGCTCAGCAAAGAGGCAGCAGTCCCAAAGGACACATCTCAGGAGTGTGCCATATGGAAAATACTGCCATAAGATGCTGGTAACAGCAAAGTGGGGTATACACTTGCATTTCTAGGCCAGGAGCATGAGCACTTTCTTTAAATCACAGATTGCAGTGAGTTACTGTGGGCACCAGATCACTGACAGCAAATCAAGAGAAGAGCAGGCAGGTGTCCATGAGAGGACTACAGCAGGGAACTGCTAAATAAAAGTTCTCATGGTCATTTCATGTTTTAATAGAAACCCATTGAGCATGTACAGCACACAGGATATCCTGCATGTTGGAAATGTTCACATGTGTCATACTGTGCCCAGAGTACAGAACTACTAAACACAAACAGGCACGAAGTTTGTCCCTCATGTCCCCACCAGTGTGACACAGCCCAAAGCTCAGGCAGGAGCTGCAGCTCTTCCTGCTCTCGTTGCTCTTTCCAGCACTGCCAAACCCACCGTGGTCTCAAACTGCAGCAGTTCTGCTCCTCAGGAGCTGCTTGCACACACCCAGCTCTGCAACTGCAGCTTGGCTCTGATCTGTTCTTCCTGTTTCTTAACTGCATGGTTTTGTGATGAACATTTACTGGAAACTAACCTTGGACTTCAGACTCGTTTGCATTGATGGTCCAATCCAAAACTGTAACATGTTGAGGAACAGAACATAAATTCTCTTTCAAATACCATCTACCACAAACACACACACTCTCCCCACTAATCAGGGACAACCTGAAACAGCAAATTCTGTCCAGGCAGAATCCAGCAAAGCTGCTTTAGCTGCACTTTTACGGAACTAAAAATAATCCTGCTGCAGTTGTCATTCTCTGTGTCAGTTTAGGAATAGAGGAAGCAGTTCTGTGTTGTTCTTGGAAGCAGCCCAGGTAACATCAGCACAGGACTAAACATAGGAGTGTCTCAAAGACTCCCAGAGGAGAAGATGGCAGTGGAGCTGGTACCAGCCATGCTGCTGCACCACGGAGTGCTGCAAACAGGAGTGGCTGAGAACAACACCGAGCAAGGGACAATCAGGCTTCTCTCGCTTGTCTGACTGCTGCCTGGCTGGGGCAGAGCAAGGCACCAGAAATGCAAATCCTCTCCAACACGGGGGAAGCAGACAGACAAATAAAACACACAGAATGAAAGGCAGCAAAAAAAATAGGGACTTGAACTGAAAAGCAAAGTCTCCTTAGACACCAAGCTGGTTCCAATGGATACATCAGGAGCTACAGAAGCAATGAGAAGAAAGCTGCACTTTATGCCAACATGTACTACAGTAACACAGTACCTAGAAAGAGAAACTGCCACAGCACAACAGCAGTGAGCACAAAAAGGCAGCAAATCCAGAGGGAATCAAAAAAGGTTCCTGAAGCACTAGCACATCTGCTCCAGACTTTACACAGGAGTTACCGGTTTGGCATAGTGTCCTCAAAGGAACGTAGAACCTACCAGGTGACAAAGGACAAGTGCATTGGGGCAGGGCTGGGGAAGGGCAGGGATTGTTTAACACCCATCCTGACACTTGCATCATGGAGTATTTGGTAAAGGATGCAGAGCCAATCTGGTAAACAAACACTGTAATACTGTGAGTGAGGGCTCCTGGGGGCCCTCGGGTAACCTGCTGTGGGAGAGCATCAAGGGAAAGAGCCTGGGACCCAAATGAAAGGGACAGGCAAGAAGAGCCACACTGAGCTCCTGGCAAGGGGCAGCTCCAGGTTTTCACAACAAAAGCTGCCCTGCTAAGTCATCAACTGCTAATGAGGCATTTTTCAAATGTCCTTAAGTAAACCTTTGGCAAACCCAGGCCTTCTGAAGCTGTCCCAGAGGGATCTTTCTAGCCTTTCATCAGCTGCAAGTGCTCTTCCTGCCACAAACCAGGAAGTGAGCACCCCAGGGTGAAGAAGCCGTTCACAGGAGGTGTCAGTTCATTAATAAAAAACCTCAACATTCACATCTTTGCTTTGGAAAGTTACCTCAAAGAGAAAGCAGCTAATTTTCTGGCCCAAATAGAAACAGCAAGACACCTTCCTACCCAGCTGCCTTAGCATAGGGTTTCCTCTGAAGAACAAGAAAGAAAGAGCAGACATTAAATTCCAGGTTATAGTGAAAGCAAACCCCTGATGGGTATCAGGAGGTATTTTAAAAGGCTGTACTTTCATTTTGCCTGTGCCTAAAGGCAAAAAGTCCTAAGGACAAAATGAGCAGTTGGTTCTTCCTTTGCCCTGGAGAGCACAGGTGCCTCTAAGTGCACTTAGGGCTTCTCTGGAGCTGACCTCTGCCCTGGCCATCCCAGCCTCAGTGTCAGAGGCACAGCTGGAGCCAGGTAAAAAGGGGATGATTCCATCCTTCTGCTTTGGGATGATATCACGGCTCTCAAGACTTGTGATCTTTGGGATGGCTGTTAGGGGAAAACAGTGCAGGACACTTCCTTTGTGGATGTGATTTTATTTTCTAGAGGCAATGAATGTGTTGAGGTGTGGACTGGATGGGAACTTGAAAAGATGTATGAATTTCTCAACTCGTAGTAAATATTCTACATGTTAAATTACTGCTTAGCCTGCCTGAAAACACTAGGGAAAGGGAACCTGAGATAAATCTTGCAAATGTCCAAGGTTAGGAGCTGGTTTGGCTCTTCAGGAAGGAAACAAAGAGCAGCTCAGAAGCAGGAGATGAGGAGTCACAGAATCTATATTCTTTTCTTGTCTTCTCCTTTCAGTTGACCCTCCATAGTTTGACAGGGGTAAATAAGTTGTCAAATACCCAAGAACTTGTTTAAATCCATGGCCTTGCCTGGCTCACGGCAAATAGGTTCTCTTTGCCTTCCTAAGGGTTGCAGGAGCATTTTCAGGCTGATAGGCAGGAAAACTGTGGTTATTTTCTGATTTTTCCTCCCACAATGTGAAGTTGTTCCCGAGCAACACCACCTACCCATGTCTGCTTCCTGCAGCCCACCTACATCCTCACACAAATTCACCACTGAGCTCTCTTCCTAAAATTCCTATTTTGTTCTTTTACACATAGAACTGTTTAAAATTACCTTAGAAGTTTATTATCAGCTATCTCACACTCTCTGCTACCTGATGAAAGACAGATGTTTTGCAGCTTCCTTCCAGAGGAACAAAGTAGAGCCCAGAAAGTGTAGAGAGAAATGGACACAAAATATTAGTATATTAAAGTCCTCTTATATTTTCCCACAGCCATTACACATCCATAGTAGCATATTTATTTGTTGTGCCAGTAAATATTGATATAATATGTGCCAAATATTTTTTTTAATAATACAGGAACACAAATATATTCCTTGCTTTTCAGAGCAAAGTGGGTTGAATCATCCTCCATCCTCTGTGGATTCTCTTGCAAAAAAAGGGATTCTCACCAAGACTGCTGTACACTTGAGTGTAACTGCCTTTTAAAAGACTGTTTAAACAAATAAGTGAACAGAATACAAAATATTTGCTACAATTTCAATTCTCATACACTGCAGATCCACCCCTCTGATTCAGAGTGGTAGAAAATCCCGCAAGGCAGTTGTCAAATTGTTTCCCTCTTTCCAGGCTACACTTACTAGGCTCCTTTTAAAATACCTCTACTCAATTGCTTTTCAGATCTGAACAGGTGGGAAACTGGGCAGCAGAATGTTCTTCCTTTTTCCTGAGAGCTATTTTGCATTCCTTAGCAGAAAAAGAAGGCAGTTTTTAATTTAACAATGACACTTTCCAGGCAGAGATTACACCTCCTGAAATGTAAGCATTATTCACACGTTCAAAAACACACAATAAGGAGTAACTCCACCAAATATATTTACATTTATTACTGTAAGTCAGATTCTTCTTTAGGATAAATCACAATATGGCACAAAGTGGGGGTTTTGGGTCTGATCAGAGAGAATGACAGACATCAAATACATGACAGCACACAATTTCTTAGGGTAGCATTTCATACAGCAGCCTAGTGCTAGAGAGGGATTTATTCTTGTTCTAAAGCAAATCACTCATCAGGATGCTACAGCTCCTGTATACCTGCAGCTACTGATTTAGTGCTCAGACTACCTGAAATGGCTCATCCCTGCTACAGAGTGACACAGATGGAACCAGCAGGGCCAATCTATCAGTCAGTCTGGGTAGAAACTTCCCTTTATTACCCCATCCTTGGTCCCAGTCTTGCTTTCTGTCTTACTTGGTGCTCTCCTGGCTACTTTTCCTAAGAGATCAAATCCCTGAGTCCGGGCAAGAATGTTTCTCTAGTGACTCAGGCTACATTAATCAATCCCCCTGACACATACCTACTCCATGGGATGAACTTTTGATTAAAACTCTGGACTGTCAGGACAGCTGGATTCTCTAATTCCTTCTGCCACTGGTTTCTGCATGACAGTGGGAAAATGGGAGATTCCTCTGTGCCTTAGTTTCTCATTCTATGATGGAGCTACCAACTCCCCACCAACTGTTGTAATTGTGAAGATTATAGAATTTACCAGCCCACCTGAATGCTACTGGAAAGCTCAGGAAAAAGAAATGTATGTTGATACCTGCACAATTCAGGCAGCTCCACCAAGCAGACCTTGTGGTCTGCAGCCAAGTGGCTCTGTGGGAACCACTGCCTTTAAACCTGGACATGCTGGGAAAAACACCAGAAGGCACAAGGAACACAGCTATTAAACTTGGTTTGAATGCACCTGATGTGAGCTTGGCAGCCTCAGCTTAGCTGTTGGTGGTCTCAAATCAAGTGAAACAAGCAGAGTCTTCAGCACAGCAGTGCCCAAGTTAATGGACAGAGCAATAGGCAGCAACCATCTCCTCCCTCCACTATGCAGCCCAGGATGAAAGGCAGCCCAGACTTCCCACTACCCCTGGACAAAAGAACCCCCAGTTGGGCAACTGGGTGCCTGCAGGGGCTCCAGTGTGGATGCTTTGAGGCTCACCAACAGGGCCTGCAGATTCCCCCTGCAAAACGACAGAGCTGCAGGAGCACAGAGCTCTGAGATGTGGCCAAAGCAGTGCTTGCCAGCCTAAATCACTGCTGCACTTTGCTGTGCACAGGATCCATTTTAATCCATGCAACAACATCCACATTCTATGCCCTCCATAAAGCAAGGAGTAAAGATGCCAACAGGCACAATCAACCTTTCTACACAGGTAATGCAAAGCCCAGCATTTTGCTTCTCCCCAGCAGTAGCCCAGCAACAGAGAAAGAGGCAGCTGCTCCCCAGGAAACAGCCCAATTTGAAATTGTACATTCCTCAGTCCATCCCTTCAGTCCTATTTGGAGCAGCAAATACCCAACCATGGTTACCTATCCCACCAGGCTGCTGGCAGGATGATACAGGGTTTATGCAGCACTTTGAAGCACTATACAATTATTAAAGCTTTAATTATTGTAATTTAGCCAGTTGCATTACTCCTCCAAGTTCAGAGAGCAGTTAGGGGTCTGTATTTATCCTGGCTTCAACAAGCAGCAGTGCTTTATGCCAGTACAGAGCTCTCTCCAGGGAATGCTAATCCCTTCCCAGAGGCCAGCAATGCTCAGAAATCCACAGAACTTCAGTACATCTTTCATTCCCTCCACAGTTTCCTTCCCATCCCCACTTCTTCAGCTGAAGACTTTGGGACTAAAACCATGATCCAGCCTGGCAGGTGCACTGCCAGAGCTACCCACAGGGATAAAGAGGTTCAACAGTTACAGATCAAAGCCTATAGAAGCAACAGACAAATTTAAGCCATGAGGCAGAGGGGCAGCAAAGCAGGAGTCAGCAGCTTAAATCCTGTGTGGATCTTCCTATTGGTCCTGGGGTTAAAACTGCAGTTTAAAACAGTTTCTTTTCCCCGTCACCACCAAAAACAAGCAATTCCCTAGCTAAAATCTTCACTCTGTTTCATGTCCTGCCATAACCTCCTTCCCCCAAAACCTCAAAGCTCTTCATGCCCCATCACATCAGGCAGGACGCAGACTGTGGAGTGAGACAGGGAAAGCCATTTTGAAAGTAAATGTTAAGGGAGAGGAACTTACTTTGCGACATTTGCCTTGGTGGGGGATCCAGAGATCGGCCTGTTTGAAGAGCATCTGGGCTAAATTCCTGCACCACTTCCCCAGCAACTTGCACTGCTGCTGCTCTCCAAAAATGAGAGAGCAGAGAGCGAGAGAGAGCAAGACTGTGCAGAGCCCAGCGCCGCAGAGAACGAGACAGAAGCAGCAGAGTGAAGCACCAGTCTGCTGATTAATTCAGCCTGTTTCCAGTCACGCTGCGGATCCAGCAAGGAGGCGGCGGATGGGGGTGGGGGATGAGGGAGGATGAGGGATGGAAAGAGGGGGAGAAAAAAGCAGAGAGGAAAGAAAGTTTGCCCAGGATAGCACCAGATGTCTGTGAGACTGGTTCATTTATCAGATGGAGCCGACACAGTGAGGATCCCTGGGCTCACTGCCTGCAGAGCTGCATATGCATGCACAGGAAGGAATGATGCTGACAGACAGGGGTCTATGCAAAAGCAGATGGCAAATTAGGTAGGACAAAGTGCTATAAAATATACTACAGGGGAAGGAACACCACAGTAGGCATGGAAAAAGACTAAATTTAGACCAAGAGACCCTGGAATACTAACTGCCCCACAGATGACTCCACAGCTTTGGATTCAAGCTCAATTAAAAAATATGACTATTTGCTATTTAAACAAGTCGAGATGGTTACAGATCCTGTCTGAAGTGCTCCCTCCCTCTTCTCTTGTTGATTAGGAATGCAGCAAAAGCCCCTCTTGGCATCCCATATTCATCCTGAGGCACACAATCTGAACTAAAAGGTGCACATAAATTCACCATAGCCATGCCTGGGGCTCCACATTTAACTGGGCATGGCACACAAGAGGCAAAGGGTAAGTGTAGACAGGGAAGGGTTGGGTAGAACAACAACAAGGGAATAAAAAGGTGAAGAAGGAATGAGCCTTCTCTCTCATCTTTTGCAGGAATATTTCCTTCTCACTGTTGGAGGGATGCACCTTTATAAGTGAGTTTTTATTTAGCTCCTACTTCAGTGTTGTTCTAATTCTGTCTGGGCTTCCTAGTTCTGCAGAACAATCACTAAAACAACTGCTTTCATTCCACACAGAAAGGGGTAAAGAACTGGCCCAGCCAAGCACCACCTCAACAGCTTGCCAAGGTTTACAGCTGCCTGGTACCAAACAGGACAGGCACTGCCAAGGCTTCCTGTCTTACTTAGAATATTGTGCAGCTCTGAAGACCATGTACAGGTGTCAGGACTCACCTACCCTGCCTGGACAAGCTCTTCACTTCCTTTTCTCTCCTTTTCTGAGGTTTAAATGCCTCATTAGGCACAGCCCATGTTCTGTGTTTTAAGGCAGAAGGGCAGAGATTGAGTGGCCTCAATATTCACAATAAACCCAACACAGGGTCTGGTTATCACCTGTGTGTTGGCACTGAGGTACATATCAGTGCATAATCTCACAAAACTCCCAGAGCCAAAGCTGAAGGGAAGCAGACACTCTGTATTTATTCAATGTAACTTCAGGAGAAAGCAGAAGAGAGAAAGAGGCAAAACATCCTTTATCCTTCTGCTGGGCATTTTGTTTCCTAGACAACAATTTTAAACTGCAGAAAACAAGAAAATGTCCTAATGGCACAATTTTTCTTTCCTGCTTGCTAAGGAACTACTCATCTACTCCTTTCAACACAAAGGAAAAAGGAGACAAAAAAGAAAAGATCAACAACAAGATCAGTAAGAGTGGATAAACCCTCACACAACATACTTGTAAGACCCCTTAATACAGTGCTTGCTGATCTGTTTCCCATGGCTTTGTACCTTTTGGAGACTTGAATGAAAGTGAATAAAACAACTCAATTGTGCAATACCAGGAACAATCTTTGTGCTTCATGCAGTTGAGGTCCCAATCTCAAAACCTCCAGCTTTGGTCATGGACACAAAAGGAATTGGAGCAAATTGCTTCTTCTTGTTTACCCCACTGCTGAGAGATCTTGCTCTAAAGTGTTTTGTGTAGGGCAGTAATTTATAGCTTTCTTCTGATAGCAACTGGTATCAGAAATTGCATCTGGATATGTTGTGCATTGTGATATTTGTGCACTAAATAATAGAATGAAGGAGCAGAAGACAAAAACTTGGAATCTGAAGATAAAACTGGGACGTGAAATAGAAGGCTGAGTGTAAAGGAAGGGACTGACCTACACAAAATCTGCAGCATAAATGAGAGACGCCCGTGGAAAAAGGATCAGCTTGTGAAAAAGCCCTTGTAAGAAGAACTGAGCCTTTAGAGAACAGCAGGGAATAAAAACAGCGACACAGTCACTGGCAGGATGAGAAGTGGCAAAGGACTTGGGCTACTTTTCAGTCCAAAGGTAGGATTGTAGCTCTTGTTAGGCAACCTGGAAAAAGGACCAAGAGTGCAGGAGCTGGAGCAATGTGGAGCAGAGCACAGGCTCCCTGAACACGTTTCCAGGCTCTGGCCAGGAGGCACAGTGCTGTATCCAGGCTGCTGCAATTACACAGGGACAATACAGCTCAGTTGTTATGGGTAACTGTGGGATGGATGATGTCAATAATTTTTGTTAGTTGTGTGGCTGCAAATCCAGCCTCCATCTAATGCAACACAAACTCAGGAGCCTCACACTGTCCTGTGGCAATCAGTGCTGCTCTCTTGGTATGTGCTGAGTGGTCTTGGGGCAGAGATTCTGGCACCTTTCATAAGGATTAAATTCACTTCAGAAATACACAGAAAATTAAAAAGTCAGAGGAGGAGGGGAAAGAACAAGATATCAGCACATTTAATTTAAGAAGGTTTTGGCTATGCTCCTAAAATACTCTCTGCCTCTCTCTGTGGTCTCTGACTTCTGGCAAAAACTGGAAGGCAGCCTGCATTACACCTGACAAACTCTGATCTTCAGCCATTCCTGACAAGGGAACTTATTAGCCAACTGGAGCCAGAGGACAAGTCCCTCATCTGAGTGACAGATGTCTGTGCTGCAGCAGTGCTCTGAGCATGCCTCCTGCTCCAGAAGTGCTAAATCTCCATCACACATGTATTTTGAAGAGATTTCTTTCAACCAGATTTGGGACTGATGTTTTCATGTGGGTTCATTTTATTTTTAGCATTTTAAAATAAACCTAGCACATCAAATTTACTGCTGAGGTTACAAAGCAGGCTAATTTGTTCCTTTATCAGTGTATATGTGTCCAAGTTCTTCATTTTGGGAGGTAAGATGGATTCCACCTTAAATGGGGTGGAACGAGGATCTGCAGTATTAATTAAAAAGAAAAAAAAGAAAGGAGCAAACACCTTAGCACCAAACAACAATTACAAAATGGTTTGGATTGAAAGGGATATTAAAGATCATCTAGTTCCAGGCCCCCTGCTTGGGGATGCTAACAAGAATAAAATCATGGTCTTTCCTCAGAATTCAAATAAGCTGTAAAATGCAGATTTATGTATTTGTGGGGGTTTTAAATTCCTATTTAAAAGATTGTGGTGATCCCTTGCCTTCATTTTTAATTCCCACTCAGAAAGGAGGGAGAAAAAACGCCAGGAAGTCAGGAGAGGAGGTTAGGGCTTGAGAACACCATGATTCCTCCTGTAAGTTCCTTGTCAGGACACTTCCTAATAGGCTTTTAAAGGTCTGTTACAATACTGTCCATGCTGCTGCCTGTCCAGCAAATCGATATGATCTTCTTGCACTGTACAGTGGAGAACGTCATATGAGAAGGGTGAGGCAAAGATAGTGACCTACAGTGAAAGTGTCCCTGCAATGCCCTGCTCTCTTTGGTGCTCTCAGATCCTACACAGAACACAACCCTCCACACAGTGGTAATTGCATCATCTCCTAAAATGATCAATACCAGATTAGCCCATGCTGTCATTAATAAGAGAACAAGTAGATAATTGTCCTCATTGGAATGTTAACTCCATGGTAATAAAGCAATTTGATATAAAACAACATAGGTCAAGCACGTCCTCTGAGCACTCTGAAACCAAGAAGTTCGGGCAGGAGTGAGCCCAGGCCTTCCTGCTCAGAGCAGAAACCCAGCCAAGAAGCAGTTGAGTAGGCAAGTGCCACAGCTGATGTTAACCTTTCAAAGTCACTTGCACTGCTGTAGTACCTCTCAGTCCAGGTGAATCCCTAGCAGGTACTTTGCACTAGTGAACAAAACCGTTTCTCGCTGCTGCAAACAAAACAGCAAGGAAGGGATGCACGGAGAAAACAGAGACAGCCAACAGACAAAAGCTCACGGTGTGGTGGGGAAAGGGACATCAGAGAGAAAAGCAAAGAGTGCTCTCTCACCAGAGCTGGCTGAGACCCCAAGTTACCATCAGCAAAACTGGACTCAGGTTATTTCATTGCCCTGATTTATTTAAAAAATCTTTCAGTGAATTCAGCCTTTCAAGTAAAGCCGAGTTGAGTGTCCATGGGAATGAAGCCCCAGCTTAAAGCTCAAAAGAGAGACACTGTCGGTGTGACAGAGGACACCCCACCTGTGCTGTTCCACTGTGGTGCCTCAGTACCACCCTGCAAAGGATTTCCCTGCTGACACAGGGATGTGAAGGTGACACAACTCTCAACTTTGATACTAACCATGGATTACACCACTACATAATAATACCACCTAAAATAATGAAGACATTTAAAAGGACTCAACATTTAAGTTGGGTGTGACTGCTGTCAGCAAACCTACCTGACACTTCTCCTTGAGGTCCATGGCTGTGCAGTTCTGTAAGCATGTCCAGCAAAAGGGGAATACTCCTCAGGGGAGAATGTCTCCTAGGTAGAGAAGAGCTTGGCTACATTTACCACATCACCATCTGTAGAAACAGAAGGGGAAGCAATCAAGTCTCCCACATTGCTTCCTTTAGAATAAGAAAGTGATGAAATTCACAAAATTCAAATTACAGGATTGGTCTTTAAAAGAAGGAGAACTAGGAAGATGAAAGTCCTTCTAATATTGCATCAACCCACCCCATAACTCAGAAGTTAAGTTAGCTTAACTCTCCCCAAAGTCTGGCATGCATAGATGAATTAAGTTCCCTGCAGTGCAGAGTAAGAGTGAGTGTAGTCCTGACAGGCTTTTGGGCAAGCCTCCAAAAACAGGCTGACAAAGCCTGGATTCCACCAGGTGTTGGAGCAAGCTGTCACCCACGGCTATTTGTCTTGTTACTCTTATCTACCAGGAGCTCCGTCCAGCTAATCTCTAATAGAGCCAACAATAAGGATTCTTCCATTTGCTGAAGATCACATCCAGTCTTTGACAAGGCCGTGCTTGCTGGGCTAAGCATGGATCTGATCACCCATAAGTAGGCCAGAACTCCAAAAAACATTCCCAGATGACCATGGACCCATGCCTTTTCTCTTTTCAGCAAAAGTGGGACTCCAACAGAATTGAGGTAGGAAGCAGCTCTGGAACTCACATTCTTCTTCTAGCTCACCCTCCTCTACTTCCCATGGCAAAATTTGTTCTCCATCAACAAAATTCTGATCGTAACAAAGGATTTGTGTACATTGCTCCAGATGACTCTCTTACATATAAACACGATACTATAAGATTATGCTATGATTGTCTTAGGAAAGTCTGTTAGTTAAAAATTCCTAGTTCTATTTTTTAATTTCACACAGAAACACAGGGCATATTGGACATATCCTTCTCCTAAATCCAAATAAACAAGGAAGCAGCTAGATATGCAAATGAACCCAAACCACCCACACACCTCCTGGATACAACAGGACTGCCCTTTGCCAGCTGGGATTTACTACCTTGATTTATACAACAATGCCTTCTTCAAAGAAGGATTCTGGAGATCCCATCCTTGTGGCAGTCACTGTCAGCACAGCTCTGACAATGCTGCATAATTTCAAGGAAAACAAAAGGCATCCAAAAGCTTACTCAGAAAGCCACTCTGTCCTACTCTGCAGTTAGATTTCAGTATTTCCTCTCCTGCAGGCTTTTCTGCACCTGCATTCTGAGGAGGGAAGGAGCAGGCATTCAAAATTCAGAGTGCTGGTTATCAAAGACCTGCCTGAAGAACCACAACTTGCACCTGCAAGTGCCATTTTTTGGCCACCAGGCTGGCTGGCATGAGGCACCAGCCTGGACTCTGCCCTACTTTTCTGTTCTGTGACCCTTTCAATGTGCACACAATGAGGAAATAAAGTTATTTTCAGTCACTTCATATCCCTGCCAGGCCAATTAGCAACTGCAAAGAGAAGATCAGACAAAGTTACTGGAGTGAAGCTGACAAAGAGCTCCCAGCAAAGGGCTGGGAGAGGGAAGAAGGAAAAAGTACTTTTTTGTGCTTGCACACAGCAGTTTAGAGCCTTAGTATCATGCCTTTAATTTGATAGTGACTTCAGTATAAGGGAAAGCAAGACAAGATGATTTTAAGGAGAAAATGGTCACTCACAATAAAAGGACTAAGATAAACCCATGATCCTTCTTTTTAGTCCCCTCAAGATAAGATTAGTTGATCTACTGAAAGACTTATGCACCAAGCTCTCACTTGCTCAAACAAAACTAAGCCTGAATTTCTCTCTGGATCTGGATTTCAAAAGCATCCAGCAGGGGTGGGTGGCCATGGCTGGAGGGGGCAGGGGTGAGAGCTGGGCAGGAGACAGGATTTCTGAACTGCCCTCAGGGACATTTTGGTTCTGGCAGCAAACTGAAATGTGATACTGAATGCAAAATATGCCATTCCCTAAAGTTCACAGCATATCATCTGCCTGCTTAGGAACACCACCCTGGAGTCCTTCAGCACTAGGAAGCAGGAAACACACCAAGGGTGTTGGTTGGAAAGAGTGAACATTCCCTATTTAGAGAAATTCAAAAGCTGTAATAATGGACAACATAAGAGCTCGTGAAAATAATCAGTAGTGCACAAAGCACTGCTTCATCACTGCACATGTTCCAGGGTTCTCCAAAATTTGAACACACTGATCAGTCCAGAAGCAGTTCAATTTCTGTCACATCCCTAATTTAAAGTACCAGTGGGGGTAGACTGGAGACATTTCACACAGACAAAGCAAGAAAGCAAGTCTTTCCTGTGCCAATCCGGATACATAGAACAAGGAGAATGTTTAATTTTCCAATGTTTTAAAAGGGTTTTAATTTAGAACCAAAAATTCCAAACACAGCTAATCCCAGACAGGTTAGGATACCTTAGTATTGGGGTAACTGAAGCCAACAGCAAAGACAGGCTAGGATGAGAAACCAGCCTTGCTTAATTTCTGCACCTGGACTGGCACTGGAAAGAGATGTGATTTGCAAGCTTTCTTTTAAATGCAGAATCTATCAAAATAAAACTGCAAGAACTTTGTCATTCCAACTAAACACCTCACATGCATTACAGAGGTCTTCCAAAGACTAGGGAAATAGCTTCACACACTGAGGCTGCAGCAATTTAATAAATACTGGAGGCAGCCTGCAAATCTGTGGAGTTGTGCATCTACTCACTCCTGACCCTGCAAAGTCCTTGTGTGCTCCCCTCCCAGGCTCCGCTGTATCAGGGACTCCTGCAATTCCTAACTCCATCCCTACCCTCATGCAGGGACTCTCCCCTCTCTGGACCCATCCTAGTTTTGTGCACTGCTATTCCACACTGGAATATCTGCTTCCTTCTGTCCTCCCTGTTCTTATCTCTCTTCTGTCTGCCCAGGCAATTAGTCATGTCGACATGTTACACTCTGCAGGACAGAAATGAAGTGGGACCGCTTTGCTGGGACATGTTGGAGGGTGTCAAATATTCAGCCGCAGACAGAGATGCCTGAAGCTCTGGCTGCTCTAATCAGACACCACATGCTGCCAGTGAAGCCAGTTTACCCCTTTCACTTTCCCAGCACACTCCATTCTCCTCAGGATTTTCAAGCCTAGAGCAATTTGTGAAACTTGGAAATGGCTGGATGTGGTGTTCAAGTGTCATCATGTTGCATTCAGCCTGAAAAATATTTCCAAATCGTTGGGCAAGAGTGAAACCCAGAGAGAGTTCAGCAAATAATCCAATGCTAACAGCAAGCCAGCTGTCTGGAAGTCCTGTATGCCAAACCCAGCAAATGGTTATTCCACAGCTGTGGGGAGAGGTCTGCAACCCACCTTAAAATATCTCTATTTTACACGACTGAGTGAATTCCGTGCCTGGGTTGCCATGTGCGTCTGATATCCTTTTCAAATTGGAAAATACATCCACATTCCCCCTGCAACTTGTTTCAGTTTGGAAAAGCAAGTCTTGTAGCTCAATCTGAGACTCAACACATGTCTGAAACACCCCTCTGGACAGCAAAACTTTGCAAGGATCCACTCATCCTTTTCTTTACCAGATCATCTCTTGAGTAACAATATCTTGTGCAGCCAGTGTATTTATATAGGCAAAAATACTATGGCTCAGATTTTCCTTTGAAATCCAAGGATTTCAGATCACTTAACCATCAGTATGAGATAGCAGTGTTGAATTTTAATAAAAAAACTATATAGCATGAAACATTACCTACAAAACTTATAAAACAACTAGCAAAATGAAAGATCAGGTAATTATAAAACCTATAGACAGTTAGAAACAAAAATGTGTTTCAGAAGCTGCTGTCTTTAGGGATGAAAAAGAAATCAAACTAATGATGCCATTTTCCCTAAAGTGTTCAATCACTGATGCTTTCATGTTATTTACTGAAAATTCCCAACACAGATTAGTCTATGAAAAATGATGGGGAGTGTGAACATTTCTTGCTACCAGAAGTGAATTCCTCAAGAACAGAAGCCTGATCTGTCACTAAGAATAGAAACACGGGGGAACAGATAACCAAAAAAAGCAGCTGCCTTGGAGAAAATGGCTTTGATTTGAGCTGATTGTTTTGATATCAGCAGAACCATATGGTCTTCCTACTCATGAGGAGCTGATGTCTGCCTGATAATTTGCATCATGGGCACATTTGCTGATGTATGGCCTTCCAAAGGTGCATCAAGTGATACTGTCAATAGCTTTGAGACCCACTGAGAGCAAAGAATAATTACAGCAAGGGAGCTGGCAGCCACACTTCTTGGCTTCAGTATCTGCCTGTGAAAAAAGAATTGTCAGAATTTGGGCCAGCTAAACATTCTCTGCCTCAGTAACCCCAGACTGCAGGAACATGCATATCTGCTTCAGAGGGAGACTGAAGTAAATTATTAGTATCTGTAAAATGAGATCCTCTGAAACAGTGTTGCATATGTGCTAAGTATTATCAACTCAGTAGCAGTCAAATATCTCATTTGAGCCTGGCTGTGAAGAATCAGCAGCTGATTTCACACAGTCCCTGCTTCCCTTCCTAAATGACAGGACTCAGAGAGAGGTCTATTCTGCACTGAATCACAAACAGGATTAAACTTGAAATTATCTTAAGAGTTTGTTGACAACTGAGCTTCTTGGAGGTGAAATTACTTTTTGTTTAAACCTTACCTGCTGAGAGTTTTCCAATAAAAAATATCTGACTCTTTCCCATTTTCTCCAGCACATTCAAGGCTTGCACACTGGACTGTTTCAAAAGGGAGTCATTGCTCAAAATAAAACCTGAGCAATAAAGAGGGAGAAGGGGAGTAGGGAATTCCTTTGGCACACTTGTAAGAGTCAGACCTTTGGCTTACTTACGATAGTAAGATTGATAAAACAAGATGTTCCACAAGTGAAAGAACACTTTATTTTTGTTTTAATTTTATTTTGGTGAGCTGAGAAGCAATTATCAAAAGAAATATGATCAAAAGAATCATAAAGTCTACCTTACTGTTTCCACAGAGACTGATAACTGTTTCAATTCAAGGTACTGTAATTTGAAAAGTATTTGCTGTCTTAATTTTCTTTACTTGGTTAAAAAGAAAAAAGAGTGTTTGGGAATCAAAAGATTACTTTACTTTTTCTGCTACAGGTAATGCCTGCCACAGAAAGACACACCACATAGAGAGTCTGGATCAAAGTGAAAAATGCAACAAAAAGCACAGTTCTGAAAGGTGGAAAGTCCTTCTGCAGAGAAACGAGACATTGTGGCACAATGTCTTGGACAGATTTTTTTGCAGCAAATCTATGGAAGAATTCACTGCAAAAGTGACAGCTGTCATTCACCATCATGATACTGGTTATTATGGTAACCAGGATTGTATAACTACTTCCATTTAATAAGAAATAATACTGAAATGTTACAAAACCACAGAAAGAAAATGGCCCAAAATAAAATTTTAAAAGCTTGTGCTTTTATAGGACCCTTTAACAAATCAATTTTTGCTGATATACACTGACTCAGAGACAAGTGCAGCCTTTTCTGTTAATTCTAGATTATAAAGGTGTTGTATTCATAGTTTATAGTAAATCTAGTTTAAAAACATTCTTAAACCAGTGTTTGCCATTTGGAGATATTTGATAAACACTGGGCCAATGGGAAGGTGTTCTCTGGGAGTTCCCCAAAGCAGACTCAGCACCTCAAGGCCATTCAGACTAAACTCAAACACCCATTCCAAGCACAGCACAGCCTCTACCTAGGAAAGGCAGTTCACAGATTGTGTATTTTGATATTCTCACAAACCCCGTGAAAGTTTTATGATGAACATGTGTAGGATGAGCCATGTCTAGAAATAGGGCAGTGAGCTGCCTCACGCTATCCACTGTGAAAAGAAAACAGGAGCTCTCCTGAAGAATCTCCCCCCAGTTTTTATGCAAGAGCATTCCAGAGATCCACAGTGCACTATTTAGTGTTCAAACACACACATTTTCACAGATGTCAACCAATCCAAAGCAAAGCCTGCTTCCCCAGGTGTAAGTGCAGGACAATGCTGCCCAAGGAGGTCACTCTCTTTGGCCAACCCAATCCAAGGACTTGCCTTTTGACCAATCCCCCATGGCCCCTGGCTCTGCTCCTGGCCAGCCCCAGCCACCTTCCCAACCCCAGTCTTCTCAGGGTTGTGTCTCTGCCTGGAGCAGGCTGGTCTGAGTGATTGCTGTGGCTTCCAGCACCTAATTAAGGTAGGGCTCTAACAGGTCAAGATGTAATCAGAGCTGTAATGTGAAGATTAGAGGACAAAGGTTTGTTTTCTTGCTTCCACCTGCAGCACCAATATTGATTTGTTTGGTGACCAAGGCTAGAAGCACTAATATCTTAATCCTCTCATCAGACAAAAAACGTTGGCAAGGTGTTTGTTTAAAAGGTCATGGTTAAGAAGAATATTATGTAATTTTTTTTCAATAAGCTTGAGTAAAAGATAGGAAATATAAAATCACTTCTCTAAAGAACAAAACATATCTTGCACAAAACCAGTACCATGTAGCTATTTCTATGTATGCCTATATTAGGCAGGCCTCATGGAAAATAAATTTAGTTTGCTTGCTAGGGTATTCAAATTTTACTATATGTGAGCAAGCCCTGTAGATAAATGCAGTACAGCAGCTGTTGAGTAACAGTTTGTTTACATAGAACCTGCATATCTAAGCAACTTAAAGTGTTTCATAGAGCTCATGTGCTACTATTCCATTGTGTCTCATTGTGTGTGTGAGCTGTATTTAAGGAAGTTTATTCTACAATTGCTGGGGGAAACGATAGGATTTTAATGAAGCAGTCCTTAGTAGCTTCCTTTCCTGAGAAAACATGAAAATATCTATGCCTTGGTAGCTGTCTCAGGAAGATGGATGGGTGCTTATGGTCTCTGCTACTTCTTGGTAACTTTTAAGACCGTAAGCCTAACTCGAGGAAACTCTTCCGTGGCACAAAATTTCCTGTGAAAACTCAGTGTTAAATGTGTAACTAAAACACTCTCCACTCCCGTCTAAGGGTTTTTCCTTCCTCTCTATCTTCTGGGTAGATAGTATCATCTAAGACAAACTTCTCGTGCTTTTTGTAATAGCATTTTTAAAGGGGATGTTAGGCTTTTCCTTATCAATAACAGCCTCTGTTATCCTATCAGAGGAAAGCTCCCAAGTGGACAAATAGAACCGTATGGATAACAGCTTTTGAAAGTAGAACAGGTGGACGTCTGGGACAAAACGAAGTGTGCCACGAACTTCTGCTGATCAGAACACTTTGATGAAGTAGGCACAGGAGTGAAGCAATATGAAAGAACTGGCTAAGTGAAGGCTGCTATCCCGGCTGGAGAGAGTCTGGAAAACCTCCTAAAGACCAGAATTTGGTACCAGACACTAAACCTTTAGGTAGAGTATGAAACTGCAGCTACCCCAAGCGCACCCACGGCTGACGAGGAGCCCCTGGCCTGGCTCCAGGGGATGCTCCGTGGCGCTGCGAGCCGGAGCCTGTCCCGTAGCTGCGGGAGGAGCCCCGCCGGTGCGCTGAGCTGCCAACACGTGTTTGGACTGCCTTTTGTGTGTCCTTTTCTAATTCCCTCTCTCTCCTAAGCCGCTGGGTAACGCTCCGGCGAGCTGCGGGCAATAGGGCCGCAGGGCTGCGGGACCACCGCGGGCTCTGCCTCGGGCCTCCCCCCTCGCGGCGGGCAGCCCCCAGCCGAGGTGGGGACCTCCGGCCACGCTCCCCGGCGGGCCGCAGCCCGGCCCTGCCCCGCCGCCCGGCCCGTACTCACCCGCCGTGCCCGGGGCTGGGGGCGGGGCCGCTC
>VZUI01043610.1:0-54130 GCA_013401135.1 Cettia cetti | reverse complement strand
GGGCTGCAGGCTGCTCCCCCTGAGAGCTGAGGGTGCAGAACCTCTGGGGTTCTTGAGGTCACAGGGGCTACTTGAGGCCACTGGAGTCCCTGGTAGGGGTCACTTGAGGGCATTTTGGGTTACTTGAAGTCATTGAGTCCCTGGTAGGAGATACTTTAGATCACTTGGGTTTACTGAGGTCATTGAGTGCTTGTTAGGGGTTACTTGAGGTCATTGAGTGCCTGGTTGGTGTTACTTGAGGTCATTTGGGGTTATTTGAGGTCATTGAGCCCCCTGAGAGAGGTTACTTGAGGTCACTTTAGCTCCTGTTAGGGGTTACTTGAGGTCATTTGGGTTTACTGAGGTCATTGAGTCCCTGTTAGGGGTTACTTGAGGTCATAGGGGTTACTCAAGGTCATTGAGCCCTTGAGAGACCTAAAGTTACTTGAGGTTACTTTAGTTCCTGTTAGGGGTTACTGGAGGTCATTCAGTGCCTGGTTGGGGTTACTTAAGGTCACTGAGTTCCTGTTAGGGGTTACTTGAGGTTATTTGGGTTGAAGGGAAGCCCAGTTAGCACAGGGACGCTGCCTTTGGACTTTGCTGTCCATAACATCCAGCCAGGCCTGCAGAGACAGCAGCCAGGACAGCTGGACACAGGGGCACCCACCACACTTGGGTCAAGGTCTCTGCAGCCCCAGAGAGTTGGACAGCTCAGCTGGAAGAAAAGGATGGGAGACCTGGGCTGTCAGCAGCCACAGACAAGGACCTCTGGTGATTAATGGACCCATGTGAACTGTCCGTGTCTGCTTCATTCTCTGTATTTACTTGCCACAGCTGTGCAGGGAGCAGATGTGGAAAAGTCAGGAGGGGGTGTTCAAATGTTCCAGTTGTTAAAAGAGGTTGAGTTAATAACCAGGATTTGTAAAGACAGATTGAGAAAAAGAGGAGAGATTGAGAGGGAAGCTCATGTCTTCACGATGTGTGAAGGTGTGGGGGTCTCATCTTTGAAATGGGTCCCAGTGTCCCCACTGTCTTTGGGCAGCAGGTTTGTTGCAGAGCCCAGACAGCTCAGCTCCTGAATCAGGCACGGCTCTGCACAGCCTGAGTTTCTGAGCTTTGGGGGAAGCAGTAGGTGCTGGGGGGAATGTGTGCTGGGCAGTTTGGGAAGGCTCTTCCTGGAGCCTTGGCCAATGGGCAAAGGAAGAGGGCACCGTGTGGCCGGGAGCTCAGGATAAAAGCAGGGTGCCCCCTCTGGAACCCTGAGAGAGAAAACCCCTCAGGTGTGTGCCCTGGTGGGCTCTCTCCCTTTATTGGAATGAAGTTGCAGGACTCCTCTGCCTCCTCTTTGGGGATAAACCTCTGGCGTTTGTGGATTTTCCTGACACTAGAAAGCAAGAAATTATTTCCCAAGAAATATCATTCATCCTCTCCAGGCAATTCCCCTTTTGCTATCCACCAATTCCTCCTTTGCATTCTGGGAAATTGCCCCTCTCAGAAAAATCTTTTACTTTCTTTAAACACTGTCACTTCTGCTTTTCAGGAATTTCCCAGGTATTTGAGGCAAATTTCTCATTGCTTTCATGGAATTTCCCTCTATTTCTAGGCTGTCCCCCCTATAGCCTTGTAAGAAATTCTCCCATTGCTTTCTAGAAATTCCCTGAATATTTCCCCCTTTGTTTCAAGGACTTGCTTCTAGTCCTCACATGGAAATTCCTACACTGTCTTATAGAAAAATTCCCCTTTGTTGGACAGGATATTTAGCTTTTTAGGATTATTTAATTTTATGTTCCAGGAATTCCCCTCTCAGTTTAGAGGATTTTTTTTTCCTTTTGTTTTGCAAGAATTTCCCCCCGGGGTTTTTGGAAATTACAGCCTTCTGTTCTAGGAAATTCCACAAGCCAAAACTTACTCACCCAGGGCAGGGGCATTAGGCAGATCCAGCAACATGTATTTAAGGGCAGTGAACACCATGACACCCAAAGAGGAACCAGGACAGCCAGGTCAGGGTGGGAGCAAGGGACAAGGCTGACATGGACAAGGTAAGACTGGAAAGGCCCCGGGCTGGGTGAAGGACTCAGCCAGAGGAACAGGTGGGAATAACAAGGAGTGGTGCTGGCTGCTGGCTCCTGCCCCAGGGACAAGCAGCACCTGCAGGGAGGGGAGCAGAGGCGTGTTTATTTACTTTCATGTCTCAATGCTGCAATCAATGCAGAACACTTTCAGTTAATAGGTGATTAATTAAATTGATTGGAATTCTCCCATTTTAAACTTCTTTTTTTGTTGTTTTTTTGGCAAGTAGGATTCTGCCTGGTTAGAGAGGAGGGTACCTCTAGGTCCTGTATAGACACAGGTGTTGTCCCCTGCCACCTCCCCAGGTCCTGCCTGCTCAGGGACATGCCCAGGAAGCTAAAAATGAGCCTCATTTAGGTCACCAGCTCCTGCACAGTGGAAGAGGAGCTGGAGATTTCAGGAGGAAGAGTCAGTTTTACAAAGAAGTTTTTAAAAACATCCCAAAGGATGAGAAGAGCTTTCCCTGAACCTCAGCCCTTCACTGCACAAAATTTTCCTCCAAACTTAACCCCACCATATAAACCTGCACCCTGTGCACATCCCTGCATCCACAAGTCACCCAGTTTCAGGAGACAATCCTCACAGGAAGAAGGGCAAGCTCAAACCCCACAAGTTTTATCAGCAAGGTCTCTTTTGTAAACCCTTCCTGTAAATCAAAAAGCAGCAAGGAATGGGGCATCTTAAAGAAAAAAATAAAATAAACCTTTCTCTTTTAATCCACCCAAGGGAAATCCAGAGCAAGAGCAGCATCACAGCACAACACACAGCACAGACATCTATCATTGCCTTTGCACAGATTCCTTCCCAGATACATGGAGAAGTCATTAAGAAAAAAGAAAAAAAAAAGAAAATTATTCACATATGCGAAGTGACAAGTAACAAATCAGCCACAGAACAACTTTTTCAAAGAGGATAAGGATTCATCAAGGAAGAAGGCCCTCAACATACAGGTTTCACAACAACCTAACCCAATAATGGTGAAACAGAGGTGATTTTCTTTCAAACATTAAAAACAAGGATATTTTTTAAATTAATTTAAATACACATTCAAAACACAAACACCAAGCAGGTGCCTGGAGAATAAAGCAAAAAGTAGGAATGAAAAGTGAATTCAACCAGTTTAATTTCAACACCAAAGTTGGGTGGATTGCACCAAATGGAATAAATAACGGAGAAGATCACACTGGGTTGGTAGATCTCACACTTAAGATCATTTAAACTAGAGTTAATTACACAGCCCAAGAGAGTACTGAATGAGGAATTCCTCTGACAAGTGATATTAGCTGGGGCAGTGTCCCTTTGACAGAGCAGGCTGTAGGTGTGGATTCTCCCCTGCCGCCCGCCCCCGATCCCCACCCCAGGAGCAAACAGGATCTTCTTGTGCTGCAGAGGACTCACCCCTCGAGTGATGGACACACAAACAGCTCCTTGCTCAGAGAATGCAAACACTCTGCCTCTTCCATACCCTCTGGCTCCAGTCACACCCAAGGCAAACATCAAACCAGCCCTTGTGTTCTCACCTGGCAGGGTGAGCCCACAGGGGCAGCATTGCCACTGCAGCTCCACAAGGTTGGGCAGTGCCAGAACTGAAGCCACTGCCTCCTTCCTGGGGTCAGGCTGGGAAAAAATCCGATCAGCTGATCTACACCTGCAGCCACAGCTTTATCACCCTAGGGGTGGGCAGGCTGAAGGAATGTAAGTGGCTTCTTGTTGTTTGGTTTTCCCTCCCCAGAACCCTGAATTTAGAAAAAAAACCCACTCAAATTAAAGAAGAACCAAAACAGAACTAAAAAAATCCCCACAAAACCAAACAACAAAACAAAAAAACCAAAAAACAAAACCAAAAAACAACTCCCCCATAAAATAAACAAATAAAACAACAACAAAAAAGCCCCAAAAAACCACCCCAAAACAAAAATAACTTGATCCCAAGTTCCTCTCCATTCCATGCCTGTAACCAAGCAGGGAAGCAGCTTTGGACATTCATGTGATCCCACAGACATGTTCCCTAGAGAGCAGACACCTTATTTCTGCACCTCACTAAGATGTGCCTGTGACACCTAGTTAGGAGGGACATCCCTTTGCTTTAAAACAAAAATAATTACAAAATCAGTAGGAACAATCAGAATTCATTTAAGTCCAACTAGTTTTTAAAAAGGTAAAAGGGAGGACTGAAGGTTTCCAGGCCAAGGAACTTGCCAGATCCAGCATCCCCCCAACCCCCGGCTCCAGAAGCAACGAGATAAGACCCCTTTGTGTGCAGCATTCACCCTTGACCCGAGGTCAGCAGACCAAGGAGGTGCTGAGGGGACACAGCTGCCCCTCCAGCTCTTCCTTGGACAGCTGGCAGCTCCAGGAAGAAAGAGAAACCGAAGTGGATGAGGGCTGAAGTTATTTCCCATCCCTCCTCCTCCCCAAGACTTAGAGGAGACTTCTGGGCCTGCAAGCCCAATCTGTGCTTAGCAGTGTCCTTAAGAATGACAATTTAAAACCAAAAAATGGGAAATTAAAAAGAGAGAGAGAGATGCATAATGAAGTGTTGTCCGTGGAAGGAGCGGGAGGGGCAGGTTCCAGACGGGAGCAGGGCAGGGACTCTCTCCCTCCCCACGTTTGCCCACCCGGGCACCAGCTCCCTTCGCGTCCCTGCGCGAACCCTTTGTGCTGTTGCTGTGACATCGACCGACACGGATGGCGAACACGGGGATGGATCCAGCGCTGCGGAGGGCAGGGGCACAGGCAGCCACCCAGGGCTAGGCCCGGTGCTTGGGGAGCATGTCCAGCAGGAATTCCCCGATGCCCACGAAGTAGACTACTTGTGCAATGCCGAAGAGAGGAGCGATGACCAGGGCTCGGCAGTAGGCCCCTTTGAAGAAGGCCGTGGGCCCTTCCCTCTGCCAGATCTTCCTGGGGAGAAACGGCACAGACAGGTAAGTGTCCACCCCAGCCCTCCACCATGCCAGGAGAGCCCTGGCCATGCCCTGCCTTTCTGCCTCCCCCAGAGACTAAACCCAGGCAAGCGCTGTTGCCTGGCACAGCCTCTGCAGCGAATCACCCATCGCTGCCCAAGCGCTCTGCAAGTGGCCATGCAGAAACTTGCCCCATCCCTACATCTGGATAGACACAGGAGGGGCTGCCTGCGTCTGCAAGGACAGCTAAGACAACCCCATGCTTGCATCAAGAGGTGCCCCTGCTCAAAAGCTCCACCCTCAGCACAGGACAGAGCCAGATGGCAACAGATTCTGGCTACCACAGAAATACAAAAATAGAAAAAGTCCCTTTGTGTTTTGAGGCAGCCACATCATAGTTGAGCAAAGGCTCAGAGGATAATGCAGCTGGGGACAGCCCACTCTGTGCTCCTGCAGACATTGTGCAGAGCAGTCCCAGGAAGGATATCAGACTCAATACTGTAGGATTTTCCAAGAGCGGGACCTTGGGAGAGACTACCATAGCACTGCCTCCCTTTGCAGAAATAAAATCTCCATGTTATGACTACTGGGGTTTGGACAGAAATATTTAAATAGAAATGCTATGGTTTTCTTGCTCAATATGGGAAGAAGTTCTCTTTTATAAAACTATATATATACATCTGCTCATATATCTATATCTATCTCCAGATAGACAGATGGATTGATAAAAGCATAGGTTCAGAGGGAACATGAAGCACAGCTGCTGGTTGGGCCTAGAAGCTGCACTGCCTGCCTGGCAGAAGGCAGCAGCAGCTGCCAAACACCTGATGAGGTGCCTCTGTCATGAGGAGTCTTACTTGGTACAGTCCAGGATCCCAGAGTAGGTGTCCTCATTCACTCCTCTCTGCAGGGACTGCAGCCGTGTTTTGATCACTGGGAGGGAAAGAGGGGAGACACTGGGGGTGAGGTGAGCACTGGGGGCATGGCAGGCAAGAGCCACCCTGAGAGTAATGTCTTTGAAATGGTCAAAATTACCAAGAATACAGACCATTTGCATATATTTATCAGGGAAAACAAACCCATTCCTTTACAAATGGATAAAATAAACACAAATTCCCTCCCACCCTCACTATGATCAAGGTTTCAAAACCTGACTTAAGCTTTAAACTTTCTAAATTCAGATACCTCTCTGCAAAGCAGGAACTTATTTTCAAATGCTCATCTCCTTCAGGAAGATGTATCTAAAATACACAATTCTGCTCCTACATTTCTTTACACCTTGGAGCATGTGAATGGTGGGGAGAGAGCAGTTCCTTTCTGGTGTTTTTCACAGGAGATAAACCAAGGTGGTATTTAAAGCAGAGGCTGTGGAGCAGGAGAAAAGGCCACAGATCAGAGGCTGCCCCTGTTTGTCCCAGACCATGTAGTTGTAAGTGGTCTGCATATTACCACTCCACATGGAAATGTGCTTTTCCTGCAAAGAATAACTGAAACGAATGTCACCCTCTTCCTGACATACCTAATAAGTACTGCAAACCTCTGTAGGCTGTGGCCAAAGTGGTAGCTGGGCTGAACTCACACCATCAGAGCTGGAGGCAGCAGAGCTGTCCCTTTCTGTGTGCTCACGAGGCAAAAAGGCTGGCACAGTCACTGTCCCCCTCACCTGGCCCAGTCTGGGCCTCTGACTCCTGTCACTTGGCACCAGGCCACCAGCACAGGCTACTCAGGACTCACCATCGCAAGGATTGACAGCCACTGCAGCTGTACTGCCGGCCACACATCCAGAGAGGAAGGACACGTAGAACGGAGCCTTGACATTGGGGTCTTTCTGGCCCAGCTTGTTCAGGTTTGCAAACAGTGGGAAGTAAACAATGGAGAATGGGACATCTCTGCAGTGGGGTAGGAAAAAAAGGAAGAAAGAACAAGGATGAGCAAAGTCAGCGTGGAACATGAATAAACTGAGCAAAGGAACAACTGCAAGCATCACATACTGGCAGCACAGCCATGAGTGCAAAGCAGATATCCTGGCTCTGTGATTGCAATGCAGACAGGAGCTGAAACTCAGTGGGGCAAAAGTGACTGCACAATGGACAACAGGCCCACGGGAGGCACGCAGCCCTGCAGGATCAATGGGCTCCCCCTTTTGTTCAACACTCAAACCAAAGACACCAGCACACTCAGAGGTCAATTGTTTTGATCACTTTTGTTAATTAAGAGAGGTTCCATCCTGCCCTCCATCCCCCTGAGTGCTGCTTTAGTTCTACCTTTGTTAAGGCTAGAGGAGAGTCACACTGTGAAAGCCCAGGCAAAGAGTGTCAGAGCAGGCATCCAACATGCTCTGTGGGCCAGCTCCCATTGCTCACTCTGGGGTCTCAGGCTGACAGTTTTACTTTGCCAGCTCACAAGGACTTCTGGACAGAGTGAAAATACAGATCATGGGTTAGACCAAAACCTTTCACAGAAAGCAGCAGAATTAAGTCTTCCAGGGACAAAAAGGTACCCTCCCTCGCTTCTCTGACCTTCCCTTCTTTAATGTACAAAACCTATGCATGGAAACAGAACTAAACCCAGCCCACACCCGCTGAAGCCAACACCTCCTGTGCAGGCTCATCCCTGGATGGGTGGTGCCTTAGGTCCAAGACCGGGAACGCCCTCAAGTCCGCGCCATCGTACCTTAGCAGCGTGGCTCCCAGGCCCTTGTAGAGTCCGGCGATGCCTTTGCTCCGCAGCAGCTCCCTGGTTATCTGCGTCGCCGTGGGGCGCCTTTCCACCGCCGGCTCCGCCGCGGGGGAGGAGGAGATCTGGGCCTGCGCCGCCATCAGCTTCTTCTGTGCCGCTGCGGAGCAGAGCGCCAGCCCCGGTCTGCAGCGTGCCCGGAGCACCTCCTGCTGCCCGGCGCCGCGGGATGCCAGCCCGGCACAGCTCCGTGCAGACGAAGGCCCTGCAAGCTTTCCCCCCTCCCGCTCTGCCCATCTCCCTCAGCCCGTCCCGGTCTCTGACAGCGCTGCCACACCACAACGCTGTCGGCCGCGCTCTCCCACCAGCTGCTTTGCCCAAGCAGGAGCATCCTGTCACACACCATCTCTGCAGTGCAGAGAACAGGAGCTGCTGTGAGCAGGCAAGGGACAGTCCCCGCTTCCAGGTGTGTCCCTGAGCTGCCAGTGTAACAAACAAGATGTTCGTAAACGAGACAGCTTCCCAAGTTCTGTTCTTTGCCTCCCTCCCCTGAAAGCAATCATTAACCTGGGGAGTTTCTCAGTCACGTTTATAAACACATCCTGGTTTCACTTTTCCAACTGATGCACTTCGGCCCTTTGGCCAGAAGATGGAGAGCACTTCAATCTGTAAGTAATCCCCGGCACACCACAGCTCTCCTGCCACACTGAGAACAGGCTGTTCACAACATCGAAAACCTCTCCTGAACCCTCAAACCATGGCTTAAATCCTTCCAACATTTTAAAATAATACGCACAAAGAGGATAAGGTCTGCGGTAAAACCAGTGAAGAGAGAAAAGAAAAAGTAAATCCGTGATTATTCAGGAATGCCACATCAAATGAGAGATTAAAGGACAAATTGGCCCATTTTCCAGGAAGGACCATAAACATGGTATCTAACAGGGTCATGCAGGGCTCCTGGGAAGCAAGGCCATAGCCCAGACTGACCCCTGGATGAGACTAAGGAAAGAGCAAGCAGCTCTTTCCCCCAGAGTCTCCATACCACTCTCTGCTCTCCGTTCTCACTAGAAACACTCCACAGTGTTTCAGCTAAAAGGCTCACACTCCCTCCTGCCTCTGCCTGCCAGCTCACGCCCACAGTCCCAAGAGTCTGATCCCAAACCTCGTTCAAATCCAGTGCACTGGGAGAATTTTATTTACTGCTTCAACCAAGACAACTGCTGTTTTTGTCAGAGAGAAAAAAAGAGTACAAGTCGTTTGGAAATAACACATCCCCTTGGGAAGCAGTTAGGGAGGTGCTACAGGGGGTTAGAAGAGGGAAAAAATAGACACCAGAAAACATGGAGATGGAGGAAACAGCACAGAAAAGGCACTGCAGGATGCTAATCCCTTATTGGGCGCACAGGATCTACCAGGTTTGAATCACTCACAAGCTGACCATCCAGTCATCTCTCCTGTCTCTCCATCTACCAACAGCATTTGCTGTTTCACTTGCCAAGCCTATTGCTTTGAGCAAAAAACCCATCACCTTTTGTAACTGCAAGGGCCTCTGCAAAGCCAGCTGAGCAAAGTGTGGGGGGAAGTAAGCTGGGAAGAGGAGGAGAAACTTCTGCCGCATCTGCGAGTATCTCTGACGTGGAAGGGCAGGGGAGGGAAAAGGGTTTTCTCCGCTCATCCTCTCAGCTCTGTCTTGAAAGCCCAGTCCCAGCTCTATCCCCTCTCCCTGCTCAGGGCACAGGGAAGAAAAGTGCACATACCAAGGCGTCCTGCATCCTGCAGCTGGATTTTGAGCATCTCCATGGGAGTGGTGACAATCACCTGGCAGGTACCCGCGCCACAGCCTGCCAGCATCTCCTTCAGCAGCGTCAGCTTTTTCCTGCCCAGAGAAAAGAGAGGAGTCCATCAGAGGAGGTGGCCTGGAATAACACTTGGGCAGCTGGGTACAAGGCTCAAGGCACAGCTCTGACCTTGGGGGTTACAGGAAAGGCAGCCAAGGGGGCAGCAGAACCTGCTAGGCCTGGCAGCTCAGCACAGCCCAGGCTTGGCATCTCTGCCAGCACCACCTGACCTGGAGAACAGGCTCATTTTTGTCCCCAGAAACAGAACATTCAGAAAAGCCACAAGCCCCGTCAGAACAGCCCCAGACAAGAGCTCACAGCCCCCTCCACCCAGAGCCAGAGCACTGCAGCTCTCTTCCAGCCTGATGGTGCCCCTGGTCAGGGTACAGCTTTCAGAAAGAGTATCCCTTCAGAGGGCAGCAGAGGACCTGAGCATTAAGGAGGATAAGCAGCTTTCCTTCTGCCAGCCTACTCCTTTAAAAATTATCAACAAACACAGACCACAGGACAAGGAGCAAGGAGGGAAAATATTCCACTTGCTGCTTTCTGAGAAAAGTAAAGTAAATAAACATGAATGAATACGGATCAGGGAGGCTGTTCCTCTGTGGTTAGGAGCTGCTTCATCTTACCAGGTTTTCCAAACCTGAACAAATAGCCTTTGCACTAAACTGGTCCTCCCTGAGAGACAAGGGATGGGATGGATCTCTAGCAATGAAGATTTGTGCATTCTCTGCACTACAGAGCAGCGACTATCAGCAACATGTTCTCACCCAGCAAAATGCAGCATTTCATTGTTCCTTCTATTCCAAAGCCATGAAAGAGCCCAGCTAAGACTAAAAAGAGGAACTCAGGATGCAAAACTTCATAAAGTTTCAATTTTCAGAAAGTGATGTGTTTTTGCCCCATAAAAAAACCTCACGCCTTGACACCAGAAAACACTGACTTGATTAAAAACTACATCTGACCTGCTCTTTTCTAGAAGGGTTTTAAAAAGAAGCATGTATAAATCCCACAGCCAGAAAGAAACAGCCTCCTCTTTTTACTGTTTTAAATGCAAGTACTATTTTTACCTCCCCCAGCAATACCTCATCTTAACCTGCTCAAGGCGCACCCCCACACTGTGGCAGAAGCAGTCCCACAGTGATACTCCCCTGCACAGCCCTGGCATACTCCCCTGCCAGGGGTTTCACAAGCACACACACAGCACAGCTGTGGGCCAGCAAAGCAGTTCCAATGCCAACCCTACAGGAAAGGGAGGGCAGATGCACGGTAATCCTGCTGGCCCACCACGTAAGCTGGGCCGATTTCTCCACCTCTCATCTTCTCCGGAGAGGATATGAGAGCAGGGGATTAGAGGCACAGAGCCACAACAGAGATTACCAGCAACTAAATATAGAGCTCTCCTATGAGGCTGAAAGAAGGAATATTTCAGTCTCCCCTTTCCAAATTTCCCCACAGATGAGGAGCTGCAAAGAACAATCCCTCCCATGGAGTTACCCACACGGGTGCCGAAGAGTGCACAGCAAGATTTCCTTGGGAGAGGAATGGGAGAACTAGGATGTGCAAATCTAGAGGTTCCCACTGCCACTGCCACTTGGAGGTGGCCTCCTGGGTGGCCTAAAGCACAGCACCAGTCTCTTGAGTGGCTCGATGAGTTTCAGTCAGTAGCAAGGCTACACAACCCCCAGCCTGGCTGTGGGAAAAAGCAAACCACCCAAAGGAGCTGCCTGCCAGAATCTCTCTTTGGCACAGCAGAGCACCTCCCACTTTAGCAAGAGCCCTGGAGCATCCCTGGAGTACATATCTTCTGGCTTTCACGCAGGGCAACTGCTTTGATAACCAGTTCAAAAGATCAGGAAGATTTGGCCTGCATATTCATTTTGGACCACTATCCCAGCCAACTAAAGTCAGCCTTGACTTGACTGAACTCCATGGAGCTGTGCCAGTATGACCCAAGGAAGGATTTACGCATGTGGGTGTCTTTTGGAGATGTCAAACAGGCACATCAAAAGCATCTAGAACAAGAGCTTTCAGCTTCTGGTTTGTACATCCTGGGAACTGGGGAGAGTCCAAGAAAAAAAAGTAGCTTAAGATAAGCAAATCTTTTGACAGGAGGTTTAAAAGTTGCTGTACAGGGGTCAAACTGCCTTTGCAAAACCTCACCAGTCTGCACATAAAAGGAGTTTGAAAACTGTTCATCTCTAGACAACAAAGGGGCTAAAATATTTAAGGCACCATTGCCCTTATCCTCAGTGGTTTAAAAATTGGCACATCTCAACTAACTTCAAAAGCTGCAACACCAGCAAAGATCTGGTACTACAAATGCAGAAACCATCTTTTATCATAGCAAGAGAGTGTTAAATATAACATATACATAATAGCCTCAAATTCTGCACTGGCAGAAATCAGTTGTTCAACATTTTTTACTGACATACTATTAATTTGTGACAAATCAAAAATGTCAAATGGAAAGGAGAGGCAGTTCATGCTTGATTTAGAGTTTCAAACTAGAGCTGAAAGATGAAGTAAAAAAAGCAGGAACTAGAGGTTTATGGAAGACTTTTTGGGAGCAATCAGTTCAAAGTTAGGATCTCTGACAGCATTGGTATACTGATGTCACATGGGAGCAGTGTAGGAATTTTTCAAGTTCCTGAAAAATCTTGGCCACATGGGAATTTACTGTGTTTGGGTAGGGATCAGAACCAGCCATTCTGGAATCAGGATGACAGCATTTCCAAAGAGGAAATCTCCGAGCTAAAGAAACATCCAGACAAAGAGGCTACTGTCCCCAGTGAGGACATCACCTTCCTCACTCATGAAATATCCTCTGCCTCAGTCTGTCAGCCCAAGAGGTTGTAGAAAGCTCCCCAGGAGTTTCAAAGCAGACAGAGCCAGTTCCTTTTAAACAATTTAAATAGAGGGTCTTTGATATGGATTAGAAGATCAGCACACAGGAGTTGTCCCTCAAAGGAAGAGCACCCTCTCGGCCACAGTCACAGGGGAATGTGCACACAAGCTGCCAGTCAGTCCCTTTAATTCAACCCCTGATTTTCCAAGGGGAACAACAAGCTGCTGCAACTGCACTTCAGAAAAGCTGGAGCTATGATGGCAAAAATGTAAAAGCAATGGAGCTCCCACTACAAGCTCCCTCTCACTTCTAATGCCAGCTCAAAAATGCCTCAGATAAGCCAAAAAAAGTACTGATGTGGAACAGATACAATTCACAGTAACACTGCCAGATTAAATCTGGAAGTCATTATCCCAGGTATGTGAAGGAGCTCTGTGTTGTGTGTTTGGACTAAATCAAGAGGAGGCTGACTCTGTACCTGCATCAGGTTTGCCCTGGTAAGAAATCCTAAGTGCTTTGTTCCAATGTGAATCTTTGTGGACGTGAACAATGGACAGGGTAACACCACTGAGCATGTTGAACAGAGACACAACACACATTTTGTCCCAAGACGTGCATGAATTGATGACAAGGACAATGCTCCTCCCATGGGTGCGTTCTGTGATTAAACAGCACACCTCTATCTCCCTCCAGATCAACAGTTGAAAGTGCATTTACTTTTTGGCTGACCTTTGATGTCAACAGCTTCAACCCACTGCAACTGCCTGGTCTCTGTGTGCTAAATAAAAGAGCTCTCCCCAAGCAGCTGTTCCTGAATTGGCACAGTGACATTACCAGCTCCTGTCTCCTTCTCTAAGGGGAAGGGAGAGATTTCCCCACTTCCAAGTCTCAATGAGTTGGATGAGGGTTACCTACATTAAAGAAGCCTGAGCATCCAGTGGATATCTGCAGGAGAGACTGCCTGGGCACGCAAGTGCCAAAGAAAGACCAAGCACAGTGTGTGCAGGGTGATACAGCAGCTCAGCACCAGGACTAGGAGCAGCACTCCTTCCCAAACTGAGAGCCTCACTTTACAGCCTAAGAGCAGTCTGCAGCTCAAGGATCAACCAGGCCATGCAATTAATACTTAAACTCATGCCACAGAAGAGATGGTCCAAGTATTTCAGGAGAGCGTGAAAGAGCAGATGAAGAAAAGATGCATCCAGCTGGGAAGATGGAGATGCATCCAGCTGGGAAGGCAATGGACAAAAAGCTCCAGTTCTTCACATCTGCATAAGACTGAAGAAAAAGTACCTTGCTTGTCCCAGGATTACCAGTTGGCTGTTTCTCTTCCCTGTGCAAAGACACAAGATAGGAGGAAGCAGAATGGAAGAAAATTTGCTAGCATCAGCAAACACAGAATTAAGTCAGTCATGCTGGTCTTCTTAGGAATCTGAGCTGCTAAGACAGCAGATTGCCAGCCTTTGCTTCAGAACAGCAAACAAAATAAAGGTCAAGATTAAAGAGGACAGGACAAGTAAGGGAATAACACCTTGGAGAAGAGCAGCAGGAAACTCATTCAGGGACACTGGAAAGTTTTGATGAGCAACAAATTGCTTATGTAAGGCATGAGACACTTTTTACTGTAGCCAAGGCAGAATATTTAACCAAGAATCTGAAAAATGAACAAAACCTGGCAAACACATGCCCAATGAAACAACTATCTGGCACTTCACACTTTGGAAATAAACATGAAACCTTGTAGGATACTTTAAAGAAACTGATTTTACGAAGCGTTTAACACCCAGATTCAAAGAGGATATAAAAAGCAGGCAATATTTAAATTAATCAAAGAGGCCTCACACACTGAGCACCCAATAATCAATGATGTACTTTAAATGCTGGTGTACTATCAATCTTAACTGCCTTCTCACTTAGCCCTGGTGACTCCTCACACCCTCTGTTCTGGACAAGGAAGCCACTCCTATTTTAACAGCAGCCATGAGACTGAGTCTCTCAACACATGCAGCTTCAAAAAGCCAGAGTTAAAAAAAATCCCATCTGTTTCCAGCAGCCTGAAGACTGGAAGTTTCCCCTCTCTCGACATTCTGCCTTCCCCAGCCTAGTGAAAACTCTTCCCCACAGAATGACACAGGAACAAAGATCTGCCTGGAGACTCTTCTGTGGGTCACCTTCTTCTCCTGGGAACTGCAGAGGCTCTTAGGTCAAAATCATCACAGGAAATCACTTGACCCTTATTGCCTTTTTCAATCATGGCCATGGGGTGTCCTTCAGTTTTTTGGTATCTTGGTATCCCTCCTCTCCTCCACAGCATAGCAAGCATGTTTTTAGCACTCACATAACTCACTCAGGCCTCCCTCATTCCTAAATGACCAGGACAGCTCAGGAGGACCAATTCAGCTTTGTTTCTTGAGAAAACAAAAAACTGTAGCTGTAGGCTATCATAATGGCCTTGACATCAAAATAGAAACTGGCAAAGAAATAAAAACTGGCAAAGAAACAGAAATGACGGCCCCCAGCCTGTAAGCACACATGCTCTCTGCACCAAAAGAAGGGGAAAAGCATGGCAGGAGCAGGAGTGCCTCCTTGAGTTAGTCTCCAGGTGGAGAGAGCTGCAGGAACACACACCTGCACACTCAGGGAGAGAGCTGCCCCAGCAAGGGCATGAGATCCTTTGTGAGGACCTGCTGCCCCAACGCTTTACCTCCAGAAGTGTCCAAGAGCAGAGTCAGAGAAAAGGGAGTCTAGCATAAATCTGTAGTGATAACATCCCTAAAATACTCTTCCAGCAATTTGCAGTCAGGAGCTTCCTACGCCACAGGTGCTGTTTTCAGTCTGGCCTTTCAAAAATAGGCTTTATGCCACTTTTTTATCCTAGCAGTTTAAAAGCAATTTCAACACTAAGTTTTTCAAAGGATAAAAATAAATACATTAATGTACACTGAAAGCTGTTGTTTAACTTGAGGCTACTTTGAGTCATGCTGGATTTGCCACATTCTCTCTGGTCCACACATGCTTCCTCCTTTTGCACATTGAGGTCTATTTTAACACCACATATTTTAATCAGCAAATACTGGTAGAATATGCACATTTTATCAGAAAAGGATTACCAACAACATATTTCAAGCAAGACAAGTGCTAGATGGTTAGTACAAAGGCAAATGTAAACAGGTCTAGAGGACTTCTGTAGCTTTGAGGCAGAGCATCCTTTGGGATACTGACCTAAGGGTACAGCATCTATGAATATACACAGCAGACAGACTGGCTTGTGCAAAAAGGTCTTTGGTGGAGCTGAACCAAGATCTTGCTGATCAGCCTTACACCAATCCTAACCCCCTCACTGTGCTTTGCCCAATGTAACAACTTGACTGATGCAATTACATATCAAGAAATTAAACCACATTCATGTGCCAGGCAGCTCCAGCACTGTCAGATCCCACATTCATAAGCCTATACCAGCTACAGCAAACCTGCAAGGCATTTTTCTTCCCATCATATTTTGGGGTGACATTTCTAGGTAGAAACACCTTAAATCATCTACCACAGTAGTATCAAGACCCTGCCTCTCTGGCCAGCTCACACTGGCTACCCTCAGGAGCACAGGTGACCAGCTTTCACTCACCCAAGCCCCTCACGCTGGTTACATGAGATGAGTGACTGACTCCACATGCTGCCTAACTCTTGTCACCTAACTGTGGCCCAACCTGTCTTTTCTCTAAAGTAACTAAAAATGCTGTGTTGAGACACAAAGACCTCCCTCTGCCTGGGTGGTATCATGCTCCTGCTCTAGGTCACTGTAGTGCCAAACCCATCAGTATCTAAGATTTAGGAGAACAGGGTGTCTTGCTCTCGGAAAAATTCTCTAGCTCCTTTACTCTGAATTAAGTGCAGCACATCTTCTATGTCATCCATGTACCAGCCAGTGACCCAAAAGTCAAACTGGAAGAGTGAAAACCTCAGCTGCTCATGGAAACAGCTGCAGCCCACTTACTCAAAGACCTGTTCAAAGCTGGACTCAGCACTGAGACACACGCTTGTCCTCTGAGGAAGCCTTTACCTCTCATGGTGCAGGACATCGACTAACAGGCATGTCCCCTTTTAATGGCTGAAACATCACAGCAGTGATTGCTCTCCCAGAATGCCAGTTATGTTCCAATGCTAGTCTGATTTATTCCACAGAACCATTCCCTTAGTGGCAGTACAAGGTGTGGCAGCTTGGCACCCTGTTGGGCCTGTACAAGCTACTAAGCTCCCACTTTGTAGGTGGTGGCAAAGAGCTGTGCTGCTGTTCACTGCAGTACACCAAGGTGTGCCAGGCTGCCTGCTGCAGGGATGAGACACATTGCTTGGTAGAGGACATCACTACCTCCCACTGTCTGAGCAGAGCACAGAACAGAGACTATTCAAAGACTTGAGTCAGAAAATCACGAAGAGCTGTGAGCCGATGAGTCACGCAGACATATGTTAGCTGCTACTTTAAAGGACTCCAGAACAAAAGGAAAAAAACCAAGAAAAGGTACAGGAAAAAAATGGATTCTCAATCTGTGTCAGTCCATAATTTCCACTGAAGTTGCTGAGATGCTGATCTGCACCAGCCAAGACTGACGTGGTATGTTTTGGGAAGTTGTTAAGCCCAGTAATTGTGCTGGAGCTTTGCATTTTCACTGAGGCCCCACCCCACAACTGTTGATGGAAATTGTTGGGATCATATCCCAAGCAGGCTGTCATTCTCAATACAGTCACTGAGGACTGGAGACAATGCCCTTGTCTGTCTCTGGGGAAAGGCCTCTCTCTGATGGGAGACACAACCACTTCCCATGCAATTTGGAAAACATCCTGGTGAAAGCAGCATGAAATATTCAGGATCCAGCTCCTCTCAGCTGCTCCAGTTAGTGCCTTTTACTCACATTTAATTCACATGAACCAAACTCCACTTGCAAGCTGAACAGGTAATTTTATTCCTTCAGCATTTATTTGAAGGTCAGCTGCTGCAAGTACCCTTAGTCAATTCAGATTTACCACCTCTCTAAAACTATTTTTAAGGTACAAAAGGAGAAGAGGGGTGCTAATTTGGGGTCGACAGAAGTTGACTTGATGCCTTTTCAAGCCACAATGAGTATAAGAGGATCCAATAGGATGCCAAGGACAAGAGCTGTTTGAGCAATGATCAGTGACATTGGGTTCCTCTCGAATACTTAGACTACACATTCTGGATCTGCTAACCTTGGCTTAAATTTGGGACTATTTTTAGAAGCTTGACTAAAGAGCAGCCATTCAGTGGAGTGCTTCACGCTTCCCATTTTAGACATTGAATCCTTAGCCTGAACGTAATCACCAGCTGAGCTGCTCAAGGTCAACTCATATTTCAGTGATTGCACTATCCCATTCCATCTTTTCCTGATGTCTCACCAGACATGTTCCAAGAGTCGGTCTCTTTTAGGTTGACTGCAAAAGGTCAACTCCCTACTCACCCGTCTTTGGAGAGGTGATGCCGGAAGAAGTCATTGGCTGCCAATTTGATAGCCTTTTCTGGTGTCACTAGAGTCAGGTTCACTGCAGCCCCTGGGCAAGGAAAGGAGAAAAAGGCCATTGGATAATGAGAATAAAGGAATCGTTAACTGGATCTTTCAGGAATGTGTCGTAACTTCTGCAAAAAACCAAGGACAGATGAAGGAAAGCTCCCAGTGCACCAAAGGGATTTAGAAATACAAAACACCTCTGAAAACGAAAAGTATTTCTGCCTCCCAACACCTTGGGTTTCTGAAAACATCCCCAGATGTGTTTCTACTCCATTAGCCATATGTATTTTGTAATTTCTTCAGCTTTACTACTACCTCCCACCATGTATACATGCATCCTCATCTCTCGTCCAAGGCTGCCTTCCTATGAATGCAGAAGGATGCAGATCAAACCTTCAGAAAAGGAGTACAAGATGGTTTAACAACCATCTTGCAACCATCTTTGCAAATATTTTGTGATACTGAGATGCAAAAGAGCCCCTGCCATGCCTTCTCACTGGATCCCTTCCCTGCTTCCTCCCAAAAAAATACCAGAGCAGTTTGATTACTAACCAGCTCAGGAAAGGCAGAGCCACTGAAAGACCTGGAGGCTGGGTGAAGTCACCTGGCTCATCTGCACAGAACCAGCTCCAGACTAGCCCTTAGAGCACAGTGGCTTCCCCTGTATATCACCACTGGGTGTCACCCCCAGAACAGCCACTGCTGAAGTGGCTTTGTGCCCACCACAAGCTGCAGCACACAGAAATTCCCTTCTGAGCTCCATGGCAAGGCTTGCTGGGGGACCTGGGGTGTAAACAAGCCTTGGCTCCCTGCATCCCCCACCCGCTGGAGTGCCCTTTTGTCAGGAGCAACAAACAGCAAATCCCTGTATTGTGCCTGTCACAATGAAAGGCCTGCATGGCCTGAGTGGCTGCTGTGGGCCATGAACACGGGTATTAGTGCAACATTAGTGCATCACAGTGGCTGGGAGCAGCTTTCAAGCTGCCCTGGGGGAAATGGGGTGAGGGAAGTGCCAGTCCCTTCCCACCAGAGTGGGGTTTCCACCATGAGATCAGCACTCCAGAACATTCTCCTCCATTTAAACCCTACAGCTCAAAAAGTCCTCCAATGGATAGCCTCAAGCTTTCCTTACCTGCACTAAAATGTACTGAGCTCCAAGCCCTCCAAAGGAACTACACTTGAGACTTGTTAGCAGCCTAGAATACCTCTTTAAAAATAAACACAAATACAAGCATTTATGCTTGTCTTTGAGATTTAAACAATTTATCCCAAAGATTAAGATTCGAAAGAGAAGCAGCCAGAGAAGCCAGTACCCCCACTAGGCTCCAAGGACCTGATGGGGTTCATTTTCAGGGCTTTGAGCCCAAGTTGACAGGCGCTATAAGGGCTAAACATATCTAGAGAAAGTCAGCTCAATTCTTTATTCCTCGGGATGGGCTCTCCTCCCTTCAAAAATTGAAAGATACAGGTTTAGGGGGATTTTCCTCAGATTAGGAAGCAAAGTCACAGTGGGACTTCTGGGACCACTACAATGGGGAGCGGAACACAGGAATCCTTGGCTCTACAACATCTGTTCAGAAGACACACCTCCACCATTCAGGAAATTGCAGCAAGAAAAGACAGTTTTTGCTGCATAGGGCTGGGCAGCCCAACACATCTTCCCCCCTTTCAACCCCATGTTCAGATTTTGCAGAAAATGCAGAGTAAGGCTGCCTCGTAGCAAGCCAAGCCAGTGCATTCATTCCACACTGGCCATGATATCAAACAAATGCCATCATCTTTTACAGTAGACAAATCAACTAGCAGGGAGAGGGCAGACCTCCCATACTTCTGGTTCTTTGCAAACTTTTAAGGGCACCAGTGACTGTGCTGCTTCAGTTTGATATTCTTCCTACACATTGTGTCCCCATGTGATGGCTCTAGTACATGAAGAGGAGCCACACAGAAATGAGCCTCGTGCTCCACATTCATCTTTTAATGCCAATCATATCAGGATCTACAAAACAAATCCACACAGCCTAATTTTTAAGTGCAAGTGGCTACCCATGAAGTGTTTCCTCAAATGCCAAGTTGAAGACAACTTCCATGACACTCCCAACAGCTGTAAAGTGTAACACCTGTACACTGATACAGCATGAATAACCCTTTCCTTGGAAAAACAAGAAGAGAAAGAAAAAACCATAAATCTGCTACTCTTAACAACAGTGCAAAGGGTTCACTGAAAGAAAGCAAACAAACTCCAACTATCAAGCAAGGAAGGTACACAAGAAGTACACTTCCACATGTTGACCTTAAGGAACCAAGAGGCTTTCACAGAAGTTTCTCTTCAATTGCAAATAAAGCAGAGGGTAAAAACACATGACATACAGGGAAAAAAAAAAGTTAATGAACCTGGGTTTTCTCCTACATCTTTGATATTTTCAGTAAAGCTGCTTAGCAGAGAATGGATAATCCCCGTCCTGAATAATCCATAACAGCTTCAGTTTACTGGAGGAGGAGAAATTAGATACTCCAGCTGCTGGCTGTATGCTTTCCACAGCACCTTCTTCTTTTTGCAAAATCTCAGTTCTGCCCACATCAGTGAGTACTTCCCTAACTAAAGCCAACTTTGGCCTACTGGCAATGCTACATGTACCACAAGCAAAGACAAACAGAATGGAAAAATAAATAGCAAGCATTAAAAAACAAAGCCTTTCAAAAAAAAAAAAAAAAAAAAAGTAAGGAAGCACTACAAAGAACAAAATCAACAAGAGGCAAAACCAGTTGTTTGCCAACTAAACTTGTAAGCACACTCTTCTCACCAAGCCTCAGTTTTTTATTAAAACACATTTCTCATAGAAGCCCTTATACACCATCAGCAACCTACATAACAGGGGGATTGAGGCATCCCCAGTGCAGCTCTGGGAGATATTATTGGCAGAGACCAGGGAAGGCTGCCACACTACTGCAGCTGAAGTGCAGTTACCCTCCAAATGTCACCAACAGCAAAAGGCACTTCCCCAGCCTGATCTGGGCCTTTGGCCCCTGCCAGCTTGGCCAAACAGTTGGTCTGCAAACAGCACTGGGATTGCTCAGAACACGTGCTGGGATTTTTAGATGGCTTCTGGCTGGACTGCAGTGGGAAGCTGAGAGAGCATCTCTGCAAGGCTCCCTATCACTGACGCCCATGGGGACCAGGAGCCCACAGGCATTAGGGATTCATTCACTTGGCTTCATGTTTTAAGGCGGCACACCATCAATTCCTTGAGCACAGACAGGGCTAGACAGCACCATCCAGCTTCAAGGCACTGCTGCTATACAGATGTTATAGGAAAAAACACGAGGGAACTGATCTTCTTCCTGTCACATACAAATCCAAGAATCCCTGTAACTTTTGGGGAAGAACTTGAGAGCAATGTTGGGATTGCCTTATACATCACACAGTTTGCTATGGGCTACTCATACAAAGCTAAGACTGTTTGCTCACACCTTAAGAGGTGATTTGCAGAAAAGCATCCTACAAGCACAAGCCACTCTCCTATCTGCACTGAGGAAATTTGATTCCCACATGAAGGAGCCCTGAAGTCACACGGCAGGAATGGCTGGGTCCAAACAGACCCTTTCTGTCCTCTGGCAGAGGCCAAAGGATCTGCAGGGACAACTGACGTGCTTGTGACTCCTCCATGGAGAGCAGCAGCTGCTACTTTAGCACATTAACATATAATCCTCCCAATTTCAGCTTAAAGCCTGCAAATAAGAGCTTGTGAGTCATGCAGCAAATTCTGGTGGGGAACTAGGACAGCTGGAGGGAGAAGGAACCAACCCCATCACCTGATTTCCATCTTTGTCTGCAAGCTTCAGACATCTCTTTACCTTCTTTCCAGAAAAGTGCTCACACATCTTCATGGATCTTGGATGTATTTTACCCACCAATCCTCTCCCTGAGAGGGAGGGAAGGGCTACTCACATCAGCTCACAGAACTAAGGCACAGAGTCCAGGATTGCTGCTCTTGGGAGTACTCACATTTGCACCCTGGCCATGCTGAAGTATCTATAATTTTCTGCAGGGAGCTGGAGCTATTCAAAAAAGGCCTCTCCAACCCAGCTCCTATTTAATAGTCAGAATTTAAAGCAGCTATCAGCACCCTGAACAGAGTTAGGGATATGGACCAAGCTGGCCAGACTTGGGAAAGGTTGGGAAAAGGAAGAGGTATGCAAAACCCTCTGCACTCTTCTGCTTGGGGATGACAAGTGACCTGGAGATTCTCTCTACTGCTCTATGCCTTAAAGGACTAAGCTGTCTTCCTGAAAATCCTGATTCTCACAAAAACTCTTGATCTCCCCTGTAAGTTCCCCCAAACAGCTTCTTCCTTCTGCCTCTCACCAAACAGCCTGCCATTGCACATTTACAGCTGAAGTTAACACAAGCTCAAACTCCTGGCTAGGAACAGAGAAGCAGCCAGCTTCTGGAAAAAATCAAAGGGGAACGCGTCACTGCTAGCACTGAAGATGGAGCTTGCCAGGGTTCCTCGAGGTTGTTTGTCTTGTTGCCTGCTCCCAGGAAAGCTGAGGCAAAGCAGCCAATCCATCCCTGCCATCCACCACACTCCCCTGAAACGCCCACCAGGAAGTTGGGCAAGAGACGCTGCTTGAACATGCAGTGCCTGCTCCCGGGCTGGCCAGCCACAGTGCCTGCCTTTCCTTAGGAGGGGGGAAGAAGCAGCAAGAGACACTACACATGCCAAGAGCAAGGCACCAGTATCTCTGCACTTCTGCTTGAAAAAACAAAGAGCAAGGACTCAATCAGAGTAACATAACTTTAATCAGGCTTTATCAGTGACTGAATGTGACCAAGAATGCTAGCTGAGCACCCCAGATAAAAACTGCATATGCAAGCAAGTGACTGTCAGGACACAAAATGAACCAGAGCTCAGTGTCAATGAAGCCAGTTGGACTGTGCTGTAAGCCAAGGAGGTATTCCATGTTTTTCTCTGCTACAAGTAAAGTCAGGATTTGGCCTGCTGGTCTTCTCTCCTCAAAATCTTTAAAAACTTACAGGGATTCTGTGTTTAAACTAGAAAAGGTATAATGTCACTGCTGTAACAGACAGCCTGAGCCAAGAAGCCATGAGATTTCTAGCAGGTCAGCACACAACCAAACAGCTGAAGCTCCAACCTTTGATTTTCTTGCCATCTCAAGGGAGTTTTTTTGGAGGGCAGGTTATTTTTATTTTTTTTTTTTAACTGCAGCTTGTCTTAATGCTTAAACAAGGCACTTGGGCATGCTTGACCATGCTGGTGGAGGGCTTTGACATAAACTCAATCATTAACCACAGAACTTCAGGAGTTGGTTTGCTACTGCCCCTCTGTCAAAAGCTACCATGCCCAAGCTGGGAAACATAACATACAGCACTGAAACAAAGTCCAGCAGCTTCACTTAAACTGCAAGTAAAGATGAACTTCACTAAGTGGCAAGGTTTAACATCAAAACAGTCATGAGGAGGGCTCAAGTCCTCAGTGGTAGGTATCTGAATAGACACCTACATGGAGGAGTTTATTTTCAGAAACAGCTGCACTGCTCAGCCTCCTAGGATATTGCCAGATTATTGCTTTATGTGCCAGAGAACAGAGCTTTTCCTCCCACTTACGCACCGGTGCTTCCAACGCAAAAGCTGTGCTGTGCCTGAGTCAGCTGTACTTACCTCTGTACATGCCAAAGTAGCCTTCCGACCGAATTGTTTTAACGAGGCAGTCAGACCTGCAAACAGAACAGAGGGAGATGAACCACAGGATTTCAAAGGTGGGTGAGTGCAGAGAAAAAAAAAAGCAAATTTCTTGGAGTGGTTTCCATTTACATTCTGTCAGCAAAACCCTCAGCTGAGATGGGCACTGCGTCAGCCTCTGAATGCGCCATTGTTGTGGTCTGAGTCCGATTTCAACCCCTAATTCACAGGGGCTTTGAAACCCACGGCTCACCCTGCACATGCTGTCTGCTTCCTAGAAGCACAAAAGGAAAAACTGTCACTGCAAGGGCTGTTTACCCAGGGTCCCCGTGGCAAATGCACAGGAGATGTTCTAACAAGCAGGTCCCCGTGTATGCATTTTTAAATCCAGCTCTGGAAGGGCAATAAAGGGGCCAAAACCCTCCCATGCTGATTTGTTTGACTTACTCAGTGAAATCTGACACAAGGCACACAAACACGAGATGACCTGAACACTCAGTCATCTGTGGCCTCCCACGCAGATTAGAGCACGCACTTTTAACACATCAAGTCCCACAGCAGGCACCAAGCACTCAGGCTCTCACCCTGAGGAGAGCACAGCAGAGTACTGTGCTCTGAGGGGAAAACTGTGCTCCAAGGGAAGAAGTGTCATCTTCCTCATTGCAAACACATTTACTCCAGATGGGAAAACCATGCAGAGCACTGGAATGGCTCAAAGGCTTTTGAAGGCACAGACACACACACCTAGCAAATCCAAAGGCATGGTTCAGGAAGGCTGCACAGATTCCCTGGCAGTTTCCCTCTCTGGACCACAGCTGCATGAAGCCTGGATGCTAGGTGAAGGTGGCTTTAGGGTCATTGGGAAGAGACTAGTGGCCATAGGGGAAGGGAGAGGTGCACAGGCATGTATGCATACATAATTTAAGGAGCAAAAGGCTCTTTTAAGCAGTAATAAGAGAAGTGTGGCTGATGAAAACATGAATACATTTTTAAGAGATTTGGCAACACAAGGAGTAAACTTCTCAGCTCTGCAGTAGTGCTGAAGTGCAAGAAAAGGAAAAACAGAGCTCCCTTTAGGGCTTCATGGCCCTGCCTGTGCAAGAGTGTTCTAGAGTTGTTTGTGAAGAGCCCATCCTGCGCTGCTGCCAGTCATGGCAATGAGTTTCCCCTCTCTGCTTGGACTCCCTCAATCCTTTGGCATCTCATTTTTCACACACTCCATCCCAGCCCCTGCAACTTGCAACATGCTCATTTCCTTCTTCTGAGCAGCCCCTCCAACACATCTGCAAGCCCCAGAAATCTCCATGAACCTTTCCCCTATCGTCCCATCAAGTTCTTCCACTGCAGTGCTGGAGGCAACACATTTTCCCTGAGCCAGTGATGCTGCTTTGAACAAGCTGTAGCAGGGAGAAGAGTGAGAAGAGCTGCTCTCCACCATTTTCATACAGCCCTGCTGCATCAGGATAGAGCTTGCATGTCACTTAAAGCCCCTCAAGCTGCAGCAGAACAAGATGCAGCCAAGGTCACATCCAGCTTTCTTCTCTCTCTGGAAAAGGGAGCCAACAGCCAACTAAAATGATACATAACATTCCTGGGGCAGCACAGCCCAAAAGCCAAGCTCTCTCCAGCCCACAGAAGTCCTTCACTGTCTTTGTCTTTTTCAAGTGAAAAGTTCTCCTTATGCCAGAGATCTCTTGAGCCAAGCAGAAGTAAGGCATGCTATCTTAAAGCAAGAGAGCTAACAATTTAAAGGAACTTTCCTGGGTGTTCAGCATACACCAGGTAATTGGTGTAACCAGGAAATCTAGTATTGATGGGCACACGGCATTTCCAAAAAAAATAAGCACTTGCATCTGGGGAAACTTTCTTAGGAAGGCTTAGCTCTTCCCTTTCTTAGAAGCAGCCAGTTCAAATATACAGGGAAATCTTACGTATTCCTTAACAGCACCTCATCTTACAGCAATTCCTGGCTATGGAGCTGACTTGCAGTGACTGCTAGAAGTTAAAAGCCTCTCTCCTACCAAGCTCCCTTCCAGACATGAGACATTCTAGCATGCAGTCCCAAGGGGTGCCTACAAGTTCTTCATCCTGCCCAAACTCCTGCTGCTATTACATGTCAGGTTAGGAGGCTAAGTGATCCTCAGTGAGGTGAAGCAATCTCCAGCAGGACACAACTAAAGGGGAGGCAAAGCAAGATGGGGGGCCACATCCTGCCAACAAGCCAGGGCACACCTACAGCACAGGGAGCAGAGTGCATGGGAACTGTCAAGGGAAGCACCAGAGCCTACAGCTCATGTCACCAGCTAGAGCAATGAGGCACAGAGACCAAAGCCATCAACATACAGAGCATTTCCTTCCTATTCCCCCTCTGCCTCAAATTCTCCTGTGCAGGAAAGAGGAGGAGATGGTGTGGAGGAGCAGGGAGCAGGTAATGCTAGCTCTAAACAAAGTTATAGGAGGACAGGACATACCTCACCAGTCCCAGTCCCTTCTTCCCCTCAATACCATCAATTCTTTTGGAAAACTAAGGCCTGTCTCTGGTTCCTAGGATAAAGCATCTTGTGCTGAGTGTGGTACACATTCCCACAGAAGATACACAGCCCTAAACATCCAACAAGCTCCAGGTGAATTTGGTGAGCTGGATACACTCATGCTTTCTTTTCCTACAGCCTGCAGTACCTGGGGGTTTTTTGGACACAGGACTGCTGGTGTAACTACAGCATGTGTCAGCCTGTGATCCTTCAAAAGGTCCACATGCAATACTCTGGACTGGGAACGGGCAACTGCTTCCTCTTTTAAAAACTGACACAGCAAAGGAAGGATCTCCAGTATCAGAGCAATGGAAACAGAACAGAGGCAGAAATTCCTTGAGACACTTGACTAGCTCAGCAGACTCCTTGTGTTTGGGATCAGGTGTTCGGGATTCCTTGTGTTTTGGTTCTGAGCCCTGCAATAGTGAACATGCTGCTCCCAAGCAAGGGATGCAAACAGATGTGCCCCCTGCAGAGGACTCCTCTGCTCAGCTCAGCAGCCTCAATAGCTGCTCTATTTGCTTTATCTGCTGTAGCACAGCTTGGCTCCAGACTGTGCCCTGGCTTTCCTGAGGACAGCCCAGCTCCTAGAGATGCTGATCTCACTTAGAAGAGATAACCAAGTGGAAGGAGTCCCTGCAGAAAGCCCCGAGGGATGATGGCCCTGTGGGCAGTACTCACAGGCTGGTGTACATCCGTTGGCCATTCTGCTGGTTCTGCAGGCGAGTTTTTGCCAGGTCAATAGGAAATACACACGTGACCCCGATCAGCCCAGCTATCCCTCCATTGATCAGCTTGGCAGGTAAACTGTAAGGGGATGAGATAGAGAGAAACAGGTGTCTTAGCACTGGGTAATGTAAGGGAAGGGAAAGAGGAAAGAGCAGAGCTCTTTTGTGTAACCAGAGTTAATGCATCGCTGTGAGACAAGGCTGTCTCCCCCAGCACAAAGGAAGCTCTTCTGCAAAGCAAAGCTTGGTTCCTGCTGTGTATATGGGGAGGCAGAGAAAGCAGCACATACCATCAGAACAAACCACTGACGGGCAGAGTGGAGCCAAACATCTAACCCACACATTACTAGGAGCAGGAAAAAATCCTGTTGCCCATGACCCAGGGATTTCAGTTGTCCCTAGAGGAGAAAAGACTGAGTGCTGGACCATCTACCACGTGGACAGCCCTCAGTTAGGGCTCAACGGCATCCGAGCCAGGAGGTTTACCGACAAACGCTTTCCTGCACCACAATCATATTCCCAGCTAATGAGAGGTGCATGACACGTCAGCTGCTCCCATCCTGTGGGAACGGGCCCAGCAGAAGCACCCAGCTGGCAGCCATGGAGCAGATGGCCACAGCCATGGGAAACTGCTTCCAGCCCCACCGCCCAGGGCCAGGGGAACACACACAGAGCAGCAGCCACCGGCTGGCAGCGCGCACGGCCGCAGACGCGGAGACGTGAGCTCATCCCTCTGGGGGAAAGCTAAACCTGGCTGGCTGCACGTGCTTCCGAAGCACGGGCCTTCTTCCACTCCCCTTCGTGCTCCCACAGAGAATTCTTGCAAGTGGCACAGAGTGAAAGCCACATCAGCTAAACATGGGTTCCCAGCAAATTCAATTAAGAAAAATGTCCTGCACTTACATGCTCAATAAACCACTGCACACAGACACAAAGAAAGCCTGCTTGAGTCAGCTCCCTCCAATAAAAGACAGGATATGGCTCCCTGAATGCAGGATGTGTCAGATATTAAACTGGTGGCTGACAGCAGTCCCAGATTGCAGCTGGGTGAGCCTGCAAGGCCTATCCTCCCACCAGGGGAATGGACACATTGCCTTTCATGATGGTGACTTGCTGCCCTGGATGGGGGGAACTGCATTACCCTCTGGAAACAGCAGTGCTGAGGCTGGCCGAGGCATGGCGGGGGTGAAGCCCTGCATAAATCTTCCCCCCAATAGCACTCCAGAGCACGCTGCATCAAGGGGCAATTGCAGAGAGGATCAATAAGCAGCCATGCTTGAGGGAAAGGCAGGATATGGAGACTCAAGGTTTCAACTTCAAGGGTCCCTGAGGGAAGCAGACAAATAAGGGATGGAAAAAAAGTGTCCATAAGTGCTAAGCATGATCTTGACACCTCATACTGACATACCTTGACACACTCCTTTCAACCTCTGCTGTCCTGCACCCAAAGCTCCTTCCTCTTCAACACCTGCAGGATATAACACACACAGCCCCAGGGCTGGCACAGCTGGAGAAGAGGTGCCAAGGACAGGCAGACAGATCTGAGCTCAGCCTAGAGCTCCAAACTAGACAGTGCTGACTGAGATTAAATCAGCACAGTACTTGAGGAAGGCAGACCCAAATCAGTGCACAAGCTCTGTGCAGAGCCAGGCTTTCAGACCTCACCAGCTCCAGACAGTTGCCTCAGGGATCTTTGTGCCAGTCTGAAAATTGAATAGATTTGCCTGCAAACTCCTACACTCAACTTGTGCTCAGGACATGGGAAAATTTCAAACAGTAAACTTCACATCATTGTACTCTCCTTACTTAACCCACGGTCACACTGAAGGAGAAGGTTAAAGACCAGATAAAATTGTGCCAAGATGGAGACACCATGGAGAAGGAAAGTGTTTGAAGACAGGATTACCTCAGCCTCCCAAATTCAGATCTGAAGTCACTGTTGGCAGGTCACAGACTGTGAGCCACAACCAGCGTGCCCTTCCAGCCTCAGCATTGTCATCACTTCTCTAAGTGTCCCTGAAACACCTGGGACAGGCAAACACTTGCCTTTCTCAACCTGTTTCAACAGTGAAATCATCACAGAGTTTATATCAGGTATGACTGAGACACAGACACAAAGATCCAGCCTGCTGCTACTGTAAGTGCAAGAGATACCCCAGTTTCAGCCCAGACCCCAGCAGTAAAGGGGAATGGTCTCATGTGCCTGGGCAAGCCAAAAATTTGAGGCTGCAGACAGCCTGTCCCTCTGCCTGTGGGGGAGAAACCCTTCCTCAATACTCCCATCACACCTGAATCTAACCATCCAGATTTCCCCATGAACACTTCAGGGGGAAACTAGTATGGATGGACTACAGGGCAGTATCCAGCAAGACACTGAGATTAAGTTCCACATGCACGGCTGCAGAAATGCAGTGCCCTTGATCTCACCTTGCAGCAAACCACTGCTGTTGATTTTAGTCTTTTGCTATCTATCGTTGTAATTCTAAGGGGCAACAGAAACAAATCTCCTTGGCTTGGCTGCCTGTGACCACTGCAGACACATGGTCACATTGACTGGAGAGATGACCAAAGCAGGAGAGGTGAGGGATTTGAGGCACAGAGAAGAACATGAGACAAAGACCACTGCACCTGAATCAAAAGCTTTTTCCCCTGTGACTGAGTCATCCCACTCCACACGTCAGTGCTCTGTGCTCTCTCAAGGGATAAGAATCCACTGTGCCTGGTCTCTCTGTCCTATTTAGCTTCTGCACAGCTACTGCCTCTCACTACCTACATGTGCAGGGCTTAGTGAAACGGGAACAACGCAGGCTAGCATGCAAATGAATCCATTTGCTTAGTTTAATACAAGAAGGGATACAAAGGCATCCCAGTTCTCCTAGTCTTCCTCCTCAGCCCTTTTAACTAGTCCCTGCAGGCAGCAAGCTCCTGCTCGCACTGCCAAGAGCACACTGGAGGAGCCAGCACACATCTTGTAGGACACATCTCCTCCTGTAGGACAGGTCTCTTCTTCCTTCAAAATACCAAGCTTCAAACAGTCACAGATGTCTGATCATTTAGCTTTGCTGAGGTTATTGGGAACATAGACCTGCTGGGCTCCATGGAGGTGAATCTCAGCATGCCCTTCATGGGTGTGCTGGAACAGTTCCAAGTGCTCTCCAAATTAGGTAGCAGATGATGGCCAATCTAGGCACATAACCACTCCACAACGCTGTACTTTTATCAGCACAGCTCAGGACTGTTTACATTTGCAGAGGACAGACATACAGGAAGATACCCTAATCATGGCAAATGCTGAGAAGGGGCAACCCTCTTGCCTGCATCATTCATGCACTGCCAAGTCCTGCCCCTCTGTCACCATGTTTCATTCACCCACTCACCCCACCTGTCCTGAGCCGGTAACCTGGAAAAGTAGATGTTAGAAAAGCAACATGAAAAACTGCACAGGAATCCCACAGCATGCAGGAGTCACTTAGCTGGGGCAACTTCACAAGCAGCAAAAAGTTAAACCCACATGAAGGAATGTGCAGATCCAGATGACACAGCTCTTAGGAAGCAAAGGGTAGAACTTTGTCTTTCCAAAATGCATCCCAGATCATTACCAGGGAAGACTCAAATCCAGCCTTTACCAGAACCAATGCTCTTAAATTTCCACTGTGCACTAAGTGTCCTTAATCAAGGTTGGTACTTCATGCTCCTGCTATCACTCAAGCCTTGACTATCTGTAGAGGAAGGGCACAAGGCTGCACAAGGCTATGTGGACTTTGTCATTACAAGTACTGCATCCTTGGCTGGTCAAGGACCTGGCTTTTCTCCCTTGATGCCAGCAGCTGAAGTCAGCAGGCCAGGGTGACCTTTGAAAGAAGAAACAAAAAGGAACGGACTCATGCAGAGTAGAATGCAGAGGGTAGAAAGAAAAAGGCAATGAGAAAAAAGAACTGAAGAAAGCAGAGATGTAATAACATGGTAAAGACAGAAAATAAGAGAAGGTTCAAAAAAAGCAGGTAAGAAAGGAGAAGAGAAAGAATCAGAACTGTTTTAGGCCGGAAGTGACGAGCAGGTGATTTCCTCTAACCTCCTGGATCCCAAATGGAAATAAGTTTGAAAGATTTTAAAAGAAAAACCTAAAGCACACTTCAAAAAATATTAAAAGTTACCTGATCTGTTTATCAGCCATTTAATTCAAGCTTGCTCTTGTTATGAAATGAATCTGTTCCTTCAAATTGTTCTTTTTCAGTCACTCCTTTCTTACTTCAATTTCTTCCTGGGAAAGGACAGAAAAACACCAAGAACACAAAGTTGAGACATTTAGATTCTTCTCAGGGGTTACTTGGCAGGCAGGCTGTAAGGTCAGGACAGCTGAGGCACAAGGGACTTAAAGGAGCACCTGATCTCCTCAAAGAGGAGACTGAGCTCCAGAGGGAGCATTATAAACATATGTATGTAAATATAAATATACAAGGACTTATGGAGGGAAAAGTTGCCAGGGTCACCAGGTTCTAGCAGCATGTGAGGAAGGGTAGCAGCCAAGCAGGGCACAAGCTCTGCTCAGCAGCCAGGACAGCCGTGTCTGTCACTTCTCTCAATCTTCAGAGAGCATTTCACACCATATCATGTGCATCCCCAACCCTCTGCAGGTCCACCCAGCCAGCTCAAGACAGTCAAGTATCACCACAAGACCCTTTTAGCATCTCCCTTCAACACATGTATGCTGTGTCCAAAGGACAGCCTTCAAAAACACTGCTCTTCCAGAGGTTACTATCCTTCCCCTACTTCCAAGCTTTAACAGCAGCCCATGTTTAGTCTTGTGCCAACACTGTCTTTCAAGCAATGCCTCTCCCACCCCAGGCTACTGATGCCACTTTGCCCTTTGGACCACTCCTTTCAGCTCAGTGTCAGAGTGCAGGAACCAGTTCTAAGACTCTAAATTGTTACTGTTTAATGAGAGCTGTTAGAAGTCACCACACAAAGAAATCTGGACACCAGAGAAAATTTCAGAAGTGGCCACAACCTTCAGCTTTCTGGAGATGTCTTCATCTCCTCACCTCCAGCCTGGGAATCAGATGCCCAATGCTTTCAGCAGGTGTGTCTCAGCAGTATTCAGCCAACTTCCCCCCTCTTCCCTTTCACCTACCACCCGGATTCTGAGCCAGAAGCAAAGGAGATACCTTTGCCTTTGCCTCTGGAATGAAATTTGCCCCTTTACTGCAGATTTCCTAAGCCACACAGAATCTCACATCCAACGGAGTGGCTTATAGACGGACAACTCTGCTCTGGAGATACCTCTGGATCTCAGTGCACTCCGGAGAATAAAAGCTCCCTCAAAGTGTGAAGAGCTAGTGATGGTGCAAACAGGTATGGGAAGGAGTTCAGGTTCCCCTCCCATTATATCAAGTGCCAAGGATAGGACAGTACAAAACCAGTTGTACAGCTCCACTCTTGGAAAACACAAGATTGAAACTGCCTTTGCTGCAGCCCCACACACAACTGGAACTGTGAGAGACCACATGGAGCTCCCTAAGAAAAGGCATGCCTCAAAACACTGCACACAAACCTCACCCATTGCACTATGCTGTTACACCTTCTGTGACCCCTCTCCAGACAGTTTACCTGATTTCAACCGATCTGTGGCTGCAGACCTTAAAAAGCTCCAGATCAGCTAAGTCTGCACTTTACAAGTGAAAATCACTTACAACCTTCATTACATGTGCTTTCATATGCATGTCCACAAGAGCAGTTTGGTTTAGGTTAATCTAATTTTTTATCAAATTAACCAGAATAAGACAAAAATATAAAAATATAGGAAGACCAGTAGCTGAAAGCCTGTAGACCTGTCATAAACAAGACGTGAATCATGAAAACTCACTTGATAATGTCTACACCCTCAATAAACTTGTGTTTATGGAGACACATACAAAATGCGTGCACCAAGTGGTCCTGATAGCCTGCTCCAAGCTCTGGCAAAAAGCCTCCCTTGTTGCCTCTGCTGCACCCTTCCATGCAGAGGGGCACCCAGGAGGACAGGCATCCACCACAAAGGGCAACAGCAAGAAAAGACAGCAAAGCTGCCAATATTCACCACAGCCAGGTAGCCAAAAGAGTGAGAGACCAAGATGGACACACAAATACATCACAGGGCTGCTTCTTACCTGCTGACACAAGTAGGGCAGTGGAGTCCCTCAGCACCAGGAGGGACTTGGGACAGCTGAGTTTAGTTCTCTCTGGCCTTTTTTTCTTTTGACTTTTGACTTCAGGTCCCCACCTGCCAAGTAACTACAGAGTCCTCCACAGCTGTCTGATCCGCTGGAAAACTGCTGCTGCTTCCCACCAGGGAACAGATGCTCCTGCTGCACTGCACAGAAAGACAGGGTGAAAACAACCTTCCTGGGTTTAAAACTGGGCAAAGTTACAGGTTTCCTTGGTGCTGGCAGTACAGCCAGCAAATACCAGGACTAGTATCATCTCCCCTAACAAAAGCCACTCAACTAGCGGACGAGCGATGGGAAGCGAACAATGTGATCATTTTACAGCAGACACCAGCACTTGATAACTGTTTAAACAGCAACTGGCACAGCAGAGGCCTGAATGTCTGTGGCTAGGGGATTTTAATGAATTAAGGGATTTTAATGCAATGAAGTGGAAAGTTTATTTGAGCTCTGTTTGTTTAAACAGAGCTCCAACGAATGATCATTTGCAAAACAAACCCTAAGTCACCCCAAGCTCTATCTGACCACTTTGCTGTAATTTACAGAACTCCCTGAGTCCCTCAAAAGAGGGTGAATGATGAAGCCTCCAGTGGCTTGGTCAGGGAGTTTCTGAGCTGAGCCAGACCCCATCACCTCCAGGGCAGGAAAACATCTGGTACTGTTCTGCAGTCTAAGACAGGGAAAAACAGGCTGGGAAGAGAATGACGGAATTTTATAGGACATTTAAAAAACAAATCCAGAACAACATCATACATTTAACCTAGAAAGAGATTAAATAAAGAGCTAAGTATATCTTCCCAGGAACACAGAGCTCTCAGGAGCCAAAAACTGCACATAAAAGCAGGCACGCATCTGCAGCCAAGTAGGGTACAGCTCCAAGGCTTCCTGTGGGAGAAGTGTCAGGGAGCAGGGTTTGCATCTTCCTAGGAAATCTCCCATCAGGACCTGCATTGGGGCAGCAGACAAGCCAGCAGCATCAAAAAGCTGCTGATGCCTCAAAAAGTCTTTGTACGGTTAAATTTCAGGACAATTGCACTGCTGGAACTGGGAACCTCCATGGACGAGGAGCTGAAGAACTGGGAGGAAACTGGTAACAGGTGAAACAAGAGTCACCAGAGAGCCGCCTGAAATCCAAAAAAGCTGAGCAGCTTCATGGAAGGGGATCCTAAATTGAACATCCCATAATTAAGAGAGTGAGAAGAGCATGGGAGTATTTCCTTCCTAGAGTGCTGTTAACACAGCTAGGCATGGATTAATGCCCCATTACTTGCACACCAGGACATCCCTTTTAACTTTATTAAAATGATCAGGCAAATTAGTTTCAGAGCCACACGCACACCGAAGCAGTGCGAATGGCCTGAAGCTCATGCTGACACACAAAGAGCCCAGGAGCCTCCTCCATTGTGCCCTCTCCTTTTCTCACCTCCCAAAGGTCAGCTCCAGACAGTGACAGAACAGCCACAGCAGAAGTACCACAGTGCAATCCTGGACAGCTCTGGATATATCTGGTCCTCACAGCCTATGCCACTGGGGAAGTGGTGCTGTTTTTCTCCCGTGCCTTGCCACACATCTCCCACACAAATCAGAGAGTGAGGCTTCCTCCAGGATGGGCAACCTTTGTATCTGCTCCCCTGATCCCATAGGGCATGGGGCTGAACTTTCAACCCTCAGTTTTTGCCTTATCTCCAGAAGGAAAAGTGCTTACTAGAGAAACACGTGCATGAGGCACGAAGGGGAGCACATAGACCTCATCATGTCTCATTAATGCATCACACCAGCAAGCTTGGATTGGAGATACAGGCATCCAACATCACCACAAGCCAGGACATCACAGGAAAAAAATCAGGTTAAACTTATCTACAACCCCTCTGATCTTGCTCATTGCATTTAATGCCACCACACTGCCCTACAGATGAGGGTTGCCACCTCTACCCCCAGATGCCACTGCTCTACCCTCAGTCTGAGCTGAGTACAACATCCTCCTTCTCCTGCTCTTCCCCTGCCAGGCTGCCAGAGCCACAGCTGGCATCCCAGTCCACCAGCTCCCTCAGCCCTGCAAGTAGCACCCCTCACCCCTCCCAGAGGCCAGCTCTTCACTTCTGCCCTCTGCCAGCACTCCCATTTTCCAGACCCCCTCCCCAGCAGCCACAGTGCAGCTGAGACCATCCTCTCAGGCTCACACTGCTGCACATGCTGATTTACCCGAGCACACACAGGCTGCTGGTTTGACAGAAAAGCTTTAGCTCATGTCAGCTGATGCTGTGGTGGAAGAAAGCAGATCTGTCTTTTCACTACACCCAAACGTGTTCCCATCCCTGATTTCATGCCAGCACAAATATTTGTGCCGGGCAGTCAGACAGGAATGAAACAGAACTGGAGGCCAGCAGATACTGGAGCTGTCACTGAAAGCCAGCTTCCAAACTACAACCTTGACTTAAGAATAAACAGCAGGAGGGAAAGTCAGGACTCCCTTCCACATATTTCTGTTTGTCTTGAGAGCACACAAACTCAAAGCCCCAGCGAGAGAAGCTGTGTCAAGAAGCAGTGCTTAGAAGGTGAGCAAAGCTGTGCCAGCATCCATTGTGTCAAGAGGACACAGCCACACAACCATCCACAGCCAGGTACCGCAGGGGGAGGCAATCAGCAATGAGTACCTATTGGGAGAGGAGAAACCCTCTGGGATCAGCACACTTTCTTTCACAGCACAAATGCATCTGAAGGTGCAGACACTGCCAAATTTTGTTAATGACTGGAGCAAGGCTGTCATCACAATAAGGTTTAAGGAGTGCAAAATAAAACTCCATATATTTCCTGAGAGAAGCTGCTTTCTAGATGCATAACAGACACAAAGTGCACAAGGGAGTTGGCACCAGGTAATGTCACCTGGGGAGAAGCTGTCAACTTGGCTCTTGCCTGCTCAGGACATTTTGGGACAGACAGTGGTTGAAGAAAATAGGTGGCAGTTTAATCTGCTGCCTGCTTGCCTTTAGGCCCTTGAAAGCAGGGACTGACTGCCATGAATTTCCTTGCAGGACCTGGCAACGCATTAGCCCTCAAGAACACATGGCAGCTCTCAAACTCGCTGGTGAATGCTCCCCACCATCACAGAGTGTCACCTCTCCAGCTGCACAGGGGACAGCATGGCCCCTTCACACCCTTCTGCCACCAGACAGAAGCCCCGGGGTTGCACATGCAAACTCACCTGCCTTGTGGTCAGCAGCCAGCTGTACCCGTACCACACCGGGCTGTGAAAGCACCGAGCCAAAGCAGGCTTCCCCCTTGCCTCAGGTGATAAAAGGCCAAAGTTCCAGCGGGGAGGTGCCATGTCAGCCGCCTGCACCATTGGCTGCTCACACCCTCTGGGGACAAGCTCAGTGCCACAGCGCCCACTCAGCTGGCACGGCACGGGATGCAGAGCCTCGGCAAGCAGGGCATTCCTCCCTAACAGCCCCTGCAAGGACTCCCAGCTCCAGCAGTCCCTTCCCTCCCTGCACAGCTGACCTGTGTCTCATGCCGCTTCCCTCGGGCTGGTGGGGATGGGTGCCCCTGCTCCGGCCCCTCCTATCACCGTGAGAACAGTAGGCTGGCACCCTTGCAAAACTGCAGGCAAACTTTGCCCCCATATCCAGCCTCCACTCTCCCTGCACCCTAGGGAGCCTTAACTTCATGCTGAGAGACCTTGTGATGAGAGAATGCCTTGAAACATCTCTTGAATGCCACAAAGGAACAGCTGAGTTCCCTGGCTGAGGGCATGTTGTAGAGGTGTTTGGCTTTGCAACTGTTTTTATACTGGTGGCAGTATAGATTTACCCGAATGCCCACAGAGGGGAAAAGGAGGAGCAATGAGGACTCCTGAGCTTGCATTCCAGCTCCATCACTGACTTGCCCTTCACCTACAAAAGGATTTTGAACCACAGGTGGCAGCCTGAGGAACACCCTGTGTCTATGACAACATTCCAGCTTGGGAAAAAAACCAAGCCTCGAACAAAAACAGTTTTAGCAGACATACTTACTCACCACATCCAAAGAAGTGCATAATATTGCAACAGAAGAGGATTTACAACAGAGCCATGATTGGAATTGTCACAGGGGACAATCCTGCAAGCTCTTGGGACTACAGCCATAGCCTATATTCTGATACTGCATGCACACTGTTGCAACTATCCTCTCCACCAGGAATTTACTTAAGACTACAGGAGATTCACACAACAGTAGTCAAGATTTGCCGGCTGCCCTCAGTCACCAGGGTCACCTACTTGCAAAGCAAATATGTTACCAAAGATATCAGGCAGAGCCTTGACTGCTCCTGGCAACTGGCCCTCTGTCTGCCTGGTCTCAGCCACACTAGAAAAGCATAGCTGCTGACTCCAAAGCAAGGATCAAAGCGAGTGGAGCAGCAGGTATCCTGGAAACCAAGGGGACAAAACAGCAGGGAAGCAGGTGGGGAACTTCCAGCCACCAGGCAGCAAAAGTAGGAGGAACACACCCAGTTTTCCTACTCCCTCCCCTTTGGGCTGTCCATCCTGCTGGAAGCATAGGCTGGCCCCCCACTCCCAGTACAGCATCATGCAACTTTGCCTGCTTTACTGAGAAATCTTTAGCAGTAAGTAAAGACAAGAAGACAACAAGCACCTGCTGTTACCTCTGTGAGAGCTAAGGCTTGGAGCAAGGTCTCCAAAAGGCACTGTGAGCAGCGAGAGAAGTGCCTTCCTGACCTGGAGAGCTTCTCCAGGCCAAAAACCAGCAATTACTTAGATGAGAGCAGAAGCCATTTGCCCTATTGCTTAACAAAGGGAGTCCCATGGAGGCCTCTTCTTGCATCAGCATGATTCCTTTAACACTGAGATGTCAAGCCATCTGCCAAATCAGAAAGACTTGGGGAACAGGCCTCTGCTGGTCTGGGATACACCCTTTGACTTTGCATGTCTTGGGTAACTGCCCTGGATCAAGAGACAGAAAGCTAACACTCATCTGGAGGCTGGGCACGGGTATCAGTACTGCAGAACACCAAAAGGCCCCAATGCCTACTGAGGATCTGTCATTTTAGGGGCTGCTCTGACCTTCAGCCCAGGAAAGTCCCTGTCCTGGAGGTTTTGCAACTGAACTGCAAGATGGGATGAGTAAGGGCAGCCCTTAGGAGAGGTGACTCACTCAGGGCTCACATGGGAAGTCTTGGTATCAAAGACATTGGAGATGCTAAGCTGAAGGAACCGGAGGAAGGTTTCAGCAGGACAAATGAGCTTGCAGTCACCTTATTGAGAACACAGAGTCCTGCTCCACTGAAGGACAACATATTAAAACACTCTTAAGGCAGTATCTTCCCTCACAGGAGAGAGACAACAGGTCTAAAATTGCTCACAGCACCCCTGGCAAGACTGAGGGGAGCAAAGCAAACCCATGGGAGCTTCTGGTGCTTATCCCATCTCAATCTGTCTCCTCTCGAAGTTCTCAAAAAGGCAATTGGGTCAAGTCTCAAAGGACCTGGCTCTTCTGCTCTGCACAAATGCCACATCAAGCATGCTGCCCTGCTGCCCTGTCACTCCTCTGAACAGTAACAACACAAGTAACAAGCCTCTAAATTTAGGACAACTACTCATGCTCAGGGCAAACTGTCTTGGAGTAGGTGCCAGAGGGCTGAAAACCCTTCCCATGCAGCTCATCACAAAATCTTCAGTGATGTCGTCATACAAGGCCAGGACACGGCCATAGCAAAAATTCAGGCCCGGCACTTGCATGAAAATAATAGTGGATTCCAATCTTTGGTCTGTAGAAGCCTACAAGTCCCTCTACCAATTCAAAAGGATCTCTAAGAAATAGCTACAGAACAGGCAATCCATATGCAAATACAAGGAACTATACATACATATATATGTAACAACTTCTACATAAAATGGTTATTTAAATTGAGATTATAATGGGCTAGCTTATTCTGTAGCTGCAGAGGCAGCAGTAGAAGCACAAGCTAAGTGACAGACAGTAAAATGGCCTGCATGTGATCACGCTGGGGTACAAACAAGTGCACCTGGGATGTTACTGGTCAAACGTAAGTGGGTGCTTATCACCAGTAATGCTCCTTTCGATGTCACCTGAGAAATCATGTAGTCACATGCTGAACTGATGCAATTCTAAATATTTTTAAATCCACCTTCCTCTGGATCTCTTCTTTGTAGCAGGTTTTATGAAATTACAGCTTCAGAAATATGTAGCATTAACTGGAGAGAGGGGACAACTTTGCTGAGCTCTTGGGAGTCTGGCAGGTGCGAGAGACAGCAAGGGGAACAATTAAGAACTTACATACAGTACTCCTTTTCAATAATCTGTGGAGGTCAACCAAAAGGCTGAACCAGCTGAGAGTGACAGACAGACCAACGCTTTGATCTAGAAGGACATACCATGGGGAAACTAAATGGTGCAAATCCTTCTCTTGGGTGCTCTGCCAGGAGGCTGAGTAGAAAAGAGTTCCCCCCTCCCAGTTTAAAATAGTCATCATGTACAAAGCAGTAATTGAAAACAACCAACCAAGAAGCCCAAGTTAAGGGTCAGATTCTATCCCACTCAGTAGAAATGAGGTAGAGCACTGAGCTGAGGTCCTGGGGCCTGAAAGGGACCATTCATTTCCCACCAGCAATGAAACCAGGGCTCTTGGTTTTGTTTGCTGAAAGAAAGAGGTGCCAGTGACCCTGCTGGGAGGAATAAGCATCTTTTCAAGCCAAATTGCAGCAGTACCTCACCAAAGCAACACTCAACCAACCACAGAGCTGTTCCTGTTGGATGCCTTGAAGTGTGTAGTCCTGGGATGGTGCTGGTTCACTGTGGCCAAACCAGAGGCTGCAGGGGGAAGGACTGACAGCTCAGGTCACTGCTGTGCCCCCTGTGGACTCCTGGCACCCCTGCCCTGCAGCTAGCATGGAGAGTGGCTTGGTGAGCTGCTCTGCCAGATCCATCAATGCCCTTGCCACTGACTACTTCCTGGATTGCAGGGGATCTTTTCTGCTCTCCTGGGTTACAGGGGATCTTTTCTGCTCTCTCCATCCCTGTCTACCAGCTCAGAGGGATATTCAGTTTTACCGGTAAAGACTGAGACAAAGAAGGCATTAAGCACCTCAGTCTTTTCCTCAGCCTTTACTGCTGCTTCCTCTGTACCCAATATAGGATGGGGATTCTTTTTGGCCTTTTTTGTTGTCAGCATATTTATGAAAACACTTTTTATTACCTTGCACAGCATTGGCCAGATTGAGCTCTAGCTGAGCTTTCGCCTTCCTAATTTTCTCTCTACATGACATAACAATGTCTTTGTACTCTTCCTGAGTTACCTGCCCCTCCTTTCAAATGTCACAAAGCCTTTTTTTGCCTCCCTTGGTTCCTGCAAAAGCTCCCTGTTCTACTAGGCCAGTCTTCTTTCCCACTGGCTCATCTTTTGGCACATATGGACATCCTGCATCTTTAAAATTTCCTTCTTAATGTATGTTCAGCCTTCCTGGACACGTTTTGCTGACCTTCTTCCTTACTTCATCAAGAATTGAAAACTAATTTCATGGTCACTGTGCCCTGGACTGCCTCCAACCACCGCATCTCCCACCAGCCCTTCTCTGTTTGTAAACAGCAGGTCTGCAGGGCAGAACCCCTTCTAGGCTCTCTGACCAGCTGTGCCAGAAGTTATCTTCCAAACAGCCCAGAAATCTCCTAGATTGCCTTCTCTCTGCTGTGTGAAGCTTCCAGCAGACATCCACAAGTCTCCCACAAGAACAAGGGCTGGCATTCAAGAAGCAGTTGCTTATAGAATAATTCATCTGTCTCTTCATCCTGGTTGGGTGGCCTGTAACATGCTCCCCCCGGGGTGTCTGCTTTGTTAGCCTTCCCCCAATTCTTACCCACAGGCACTCAACCTTACCATCACCACCCTTGAGCTCTCAACAGTCAAAACACCCCCTTAGACAGCCACTGCCTCTCCTTCCTTGACTGTCCCTTCTGAAGAGCATATAGTCATCTATTGCAGCACTCGTGGCAGTCATCCCACCATGTGTTCATGATGGTGCCTACATCATAGTTTTCCTGCTGCCATGCTCCCTCACAGCTTCTTGTGCACCTCCTTGCTGGCAGAGCATAGGAAACTGGAAAGTCCTTGATTTAGAGTGAGCAGTACTTAGCAGCAACTAAGATATCAGCATGTTATCAACATTGTTCTCATATTAAATTCAAAACACAGCACTGTGCCAGCTACCAGGAAGAAGATTAACTCTATCCCAATCAAAGCCACAACACTGGCTAAAAAAGCTGTCCCGGAAAAAGCCTCCTGTCTTGGTGTGTACCAAACATTCCAAAGCTTTAAGCCAGCACGAGCCAAGCATGTCCCTTCCTGCTCCTGAAACAAAGGAAAAAAGAGGAGGGGAGTGGAATCACCATCTCTGGGCAGCATCTGAGGTACCCCAGCAGGTATTTATCTTCCCCCAGACTTTCTTTGGTTTTTTCTCCCCCTGCAATACACCTGTGCACATCGGCACCCCTGCAGGTCCTCACCCATCACATTTCCTCAGCCCATGCACCACTCCCAGAGCCTTCATTAAAACACTGAGCTCTCCTGAGAACAGGCTCTAAGAACGTAGAAATTAAATTTATCTGCTTCAATCTGCTGCAGCAAAACTTGTGTGCATCCCTGGTCACTCCATGGAGATCTCAGACTGTTTTCCTTCCGTGCCTCCCAGGAGGTCCAGGTTCTCAGCAGAGATGCAAACCAGAAGAACTCACCATCTCTGCCGGAGCCTGGGGACTTGGTCCCCTGCCAGATGCAGCAAGAGGGCACATTATTACAAGTACATACACACTTTGGTCCCGTTTCAACAGGGTTTCATTGTCCCTTTGACTGTAACAACTTCATCTTCTCAATGATGCTCCTGCACAGGCTCATGATGGCCAAGAACAGCCCAGGCCTTGCAAGTCCAAGCTTACTAAGCAGAAACAGCAAACAGGTAAAATGAATAGAGGGAGTAGGAGCAGGCGGGATACCTGCATCTCACACTAACTGTTACTTGTAGAAAACCTGACTAAAACAGTGCAAGCACATCAACAGCTTTCCAGTACCATTCTTCCTGCTCCTCCTCCCAGCTTGTGCTCACCACAAAGAGCACGACCTGTGGTTATTGAAGAAGGGGGAAGAAGAGAAGAAATGCAGGAAGTCTCCTGTGAACGCATAGGCTGAAAAAAGCCCTCAAAATGTTTAAGTCACTAGTTTTAGAACCAGTACATGAATTTACTATCCCACAGGCAGAACTACTGGAACGGAGATACATGTCACCATCCCAGATGCAAAGACTGCATCATTCCAGAGTGGTGGAGCACAAACCACAACCTGCAGCTTCTGTGAAAAAAGGAAGCAAAAAAAAAAAAAAAAAGAAAACCAAAACCACCAGAACAAAACCAAACAACAAAACCAAAACAAAACAAACCCCTCAAACACCTGGTGGCAAATACCCTGGCAGCATTCCATGGGACCTAGCTAAGTGCTGTGCATGGCAAGACCCAGAACAGTAAAAGGAACCAAGGACCACGGTGCTGCAGGAAATGAAATTACTTGCAACTATTTTTGTCCTTTTACACGAGCCTTGCTCTTTTGCAGTCTCAAATACGAGCAGCACCAGAATACACTAGCCACTTCCTCTGCCTCAAAATCACCAAAGGGAAATAGGGTAGACAATGAAGCAAAATTACTATCAGTATCTAGAATGTAACCTGATTGGAGCAGAGTTCAAGCGTGGGTTGCTAAAGTTTATTTCTGTAAATTCCTGCCTTCCAGTGTGTGTCATATTTCGCTGATTCATTCTACAGATCCTCTTCTACCCGTAGAGCATAGGAAATATCCAGGGCTGGTTGTTTAGTAAACCTGCACGGAAAGTTCCCTTCCATCTACTGTGCCTGCTGCTAATTCCCTTCACAGCTCTGCTCATTAATAAAAATACAACACAATAAAAGAGAACCGCACACATGCACACCTCGCCCAAATTTCCTCCATCCTGGCTGGTCCTGACTCACCACCACTGATTAACTGTTGCCTTGCAGAGGAGGACACGGTTATTAAATTAATAGGGGCTGCTTAACCTGGCTACAAATATACATGAGTTCTTTGTGCCTTAGTGAGCTAATAAGGCATGTGCTAATTACATTAATTCAAACAAGCCCAGCATGGCCCGAGGGCAAAGGGAGAGAGAAGGGTGCAGCAAACCCAGGCTCTTTCATAATAGCTGTGAGAGAGCGAGCGGAAAGTACTTGCCTTGACACAGCTTTTGGAGAAGCACAACAACGCTGCGGCTGGCACCCTACGGCTCACTCAGCCCAGCTGCTGCCTGGTTAATGTGCAAAATCCCTGCTCACTGCACCCTTGGTGCAATGATAGACACAAGATCCTCTCCTCAAAGGGCCAGCCAGATTGTCTCTTCCTATCTCTGTGGCTCAGAGGACATCGCAAGCCTTGGGGTGACACCCTGCTGCTTTGGGATTGTGAGCCTAGGACCCTGCTGGCAGCCCCCTTCCCACAGTACCACAGGGTAGCAGCAACCTCAAGCCCTGGGGCAGTAGCAAGGGCTGCAAGCTGCCCATCATCCAGCCATGTGATGCTCCACATACAGTCCCATCTCCTCCCCATCCCCAAAGTCAGCCACAACAGCTCAGCCAGACAGGCAGCATGCAGACTCTGCAGTGAGACCTCAACCAACTCAGGCAGTCCCAACACACTCCCTAAAAACCTATCTGGCAATGGAGGCAGGCAGAAGGGACAGTTGCACCTCCCACGTCAAAATGGCAACAGAGCCTTCAGAAACAGAACAGGCTGCAGCAGGGAGAAGAACAGGAGACCAGGAAAGAGACACACAATCCCAGCAAGGTTCAGATATGCTCAGAGAGGAGCCTCCCATCTCTCCAGCCCAAGGGTAAGCACATCCCTAACCTCTGTCACCCCTGGAGAGGAAGGCTCAGCATCAGCTGTGTTCACACTGAGGTATCTGCTAGGAACTGTCACCACTTCTGGGCATGCAAGGGAAGGAAAGGAAGAGGAGAGGAAGTCGGTCATATTTCTTGGCACCTCCAAGGACACATGCTCACCAAGTACTTTCTGAAGGATGTGCTTTTCCTGTAAGCACTAGGGGACTGTGCTGGAGCAAAGCAAAGGTGTTGGGTTGGTTTTTTTTCCCCTCTCTTCCCACTTCTTTCTCTACTGCATGCATCTGGCAGTACACAGGGCCATCCCTACCAGATGCAAAAAGCCATCACCTTTCTCTGGCTGCTATGCTATGTGAATTTTAAGTGTTATAAAGGCACGATGCTGTATCTCCACATCAAAGAGAGAATGTAAACCAGGCACCAGGTGAGAGCCAGTGCTGTGCAAGGGTAGCACAACACAATTTTTTCTGCACAAAGAGACACCGGTACAGGCTTGATGAAGTCTTGACGGTGTGTTGGCGGAGAAGGTGCTAAGATTTTCATAAAGAGAACAGTACCAGGGATTTTTAACCCCTGGAAGATGCCATATGATTTACTTTCCCAGCAGAGACTGTGATTACTCAACCACTTGTCCAGCATAACTTTAGACTACTGCTCTTCCTTTCCCCAGCAACCCAAAAAATTCATTTTAGACCAGGCCTATTCCCAGGTCATGTGTAGCCGTGAATACTCAAATGCTTGCGTTGACATAAGCAGAGAGAGACAAGAGTGGAAGCAGGGCTGCTCCTCTTGGCAGCGGCCTGCAGCAGCCTGCTGAGTGCACCGATAAAGCAAAGCAATATACAACAATAAAATACAACAAGAATCCCTCCAGGGAAGCCTGGGAGATAAGAGTTTCTGGGACCTTAACAAAATTATTTAAAAGGCCTAGTACACCCAGAGCCCTGTGGGTCTGTATGTCAACTGATAGCTGTCGCTCAAGAGTCCCAAAGAGGGACTGCTGAGCCTGGCTGGAACTGCAAAGCATCCCACAAACCCCACATCTGTCCCTGCAGCAAAGCCACAATGCACCGAGAGCATCAGCCACCAGCATGGGAACCAACGCTAAAATATTGCAGGTTAATGAAACAAGACCTCAGGGCATGAAAGGATGGATCCTTCCTGCATCACCCTTTGGAGTCGGGAGCTAGGCTCCACATAAAGCAAGCTGACAGAGAAGCATCAAGCAGAAGCCACCATGTAAGCATGCCCACACTGGTGCACAGGCTGCAAGCTCAGCTGCCTACTAGAGTCAAGGCTGTATTTCAGGTGCCTTTTCTACAAGAAACCAGACATGGAGGACGGGCAGGATAACAAAAAGACATTTCCCAGCCTTCCAAACACTTTGCAACAGCAGGTAGAGACCTCTCTGAACAACAAAACTTACCTCATTACTTCTCAGCACCAAAGGCAGAATTTCACTAACGCTCCCAGGGCATTAGAAGAAATGCCACTTAAATGTCATGTTCATCAATATTCCTTGCCTCTCAGCCACAGGACACTGCTGCTGCCAGTTCCTTTGCTGTGGGGGTACACGAAGCCAACTGCTCCACTCCTGCATTGCCAACAGCCCTTCTCGCCTCCCACCTCAGATGTTTTGCTTACGCCAGAACTGTTCAGATCACAGCAAAATGGTTCCTTGCTAAGTGCACATCAGCAGCCCCACATGGGTCATGCTGCTTCTGAAGAGGTTAGCAGCTCCTCCAGGGAAACTCATACACACTCTGTGACAAGCAGAGGAATTGTCAAGGGGACTGCAACCACCGCCTGATGGCTTAGGAGTCTGTGGCATAATCCATTCACCAGCTCCCTGTTCACCCAGAGTGCTGTGAATCAGCAGGCTGCAAGGCAGGCAAGGCGCTCCCAGCAGGAAGACAATGTATTTTGGAAGCTACAGGCAAATGAAAACACATCCAGTCCTACTCACCTAAACAGAGTGCAGGGAGATGAGTAACACAAGAAAGGAAAAAGAGGAAAAAGTGAAATATATCAAACTTGGAGAGTCATTCTCTGAACATCAGATGTCTCACCTGGCTACTCCATATGCGCAGTCCAATGCTGCTACCAGGCAGACGTATCCACAAGAATTTACCTGACACATCCTCAGGGAAGCAATTCATCTTGCACTGCTTTAAAATTAGACCTGTTTTCACAAAGTTTCCAAATGAAAAACATTCCTTAAGAGCACCTCACAACTCCGCTCCAATTACCAACTCTGTCTCACAAAGAGTGCATGGCAGGAACAGCAGGCAGCAGCAGACACAAGGAATTGTCATGCCACTGAGCACTGGAACAGGCACATTGCATTGGAAGACTAGCAACAATTTGGCAATGCAGGAACTAGACACAGTGTTCTGCTCCAGAGGTCCTTGGACAAGGACTTTTGGGCTCCAATCCATAACCCAGCTGGAGTCAGCTGTCACAACTGACATGGGAACTGGCCTGCCACAGAGCAGAGCCCACTCCAGACGTGATGCAGCACTCTGGGGGAAACACATTCTCCCTTCCCTGCAAGAGCAGTAATCTGGTCAGGGAGAGGAAGAGGGGAGGCTGGCCACAGCAGCCAGCTCTGCCAGAGTTCATCAGGGCTCCCAACCATGACATGTAAACCCTTTCCCATGCCCTTTCAAGCTGCCAGCAAGTTTTCCAGCTCACATGTATGCACAGGTGTGTCCAAACAGCACATGCCCTTTACCACAGCTGATCCATTTGTTTCCAGCTCCACACCGCCTCAATTTGCACTGATGCAGGTCCAGGACACTGCATAAGCACTAGGGACAACCCAGAGCCAGATGATGCTACGGCCTTCCTACAACCTCAGCTGTGTGCCAAGCAAGATCTGACAAGCTGCACAGCAGCTCTGCAGCCTCTCTGCCACGAGCTGACTGTGAGTCTGCAAACTGCCCACAGCTCACCTCCACCAGACCAGCCCGACAAGCGGGCACAGCTGAACCTCACCGCAGGGAAAATGGGAGCTTGCCCCACACAGGGCCCTGGCAGAGCCACAGAGACTGAGTCAGCGGTGTGCAGATGCCTCCTGAGCACAGGAGGCTGTGGGAGCAGCCTGCTCAGCCTCCCTGAGCGTGCTGGCAGGGAACACGCTGCATGGCGCACACGAGCACGCACCCACACACAGCTCAGCAGCGACCTGGCATTTCTTCCCCTCTTTCCAAAGCCAAATGCAGACCATCTGTTGAAGTATTTCTGCAAATCATCCCTCTTTTGGGAAGGGCCGGGGGCTGGGTTTAGTTGTTTATATGGTGTCTGGCATTTCTGCAGTGCTTATCACTTCAGTAACCAAGTTATTTCCTTCAAGCTCTCCATTAGTTTTGAAGAACCAGTGTGAGGCACCGGTGAATCTACATTTTAAATTCCTGCAAAAAAATTTAAAAAGGCATCAAAAAGATGACAGCTGCTCACGTCATGCACACATTTAGCTACTAATAAAGCAAGTGGGATAGTTCTGAAGAAAGAGGTCAGGCCAATACAATGAGTTTTATGTCCTTTAAAAACTACTACACTTACAAAATAGCCTTCATAAACAACAAGTGCTCCTGTTGCCTTACAGAGAAGAGCTCAGCTTGCTCAGGGTATGGAAAAGGAAGCTAGTACTGCTATCCTTAAGAAAACCAACACAAACTGAAAAGGGGAGATGAAACACCTAGAAGAAAAGACCATTTATTAGATCAGGTCATACCTTCAGCAGCAACAGCTGCCATGGTGCTTGTGTATAAATGGCAAACCCCTGGAGTGCTGCTGTTCCCAGTGGATTGTAAGGGACAGGATCAGAGACAGACATCTTACTGCGTACCCCAGGTCATGCTCTCAATCTGTAGCAAAGGAGAAAGCAGGACCCAAATTCACAGTAAGCCCCTCGCACCTGTCCCTAAAACACAATTTCTTCTTTTTTTATAAATCCCTAACTATCACAGAGCAAAGAGAACAGCACTGAACAGGGCACCAAACATGCTCCCAGTTTGCACATGACCTTGAAAAAGATGTTCCCAAATCATCAGACCCATCTGGCAACAGGGAACTGCCCTTTTCTCTGTCAAAGCATGCAGGCAGCACACCCATTAAGGGCAGTAAAGTGTCAGACACCACAGTGAGAAGGACAGAGACTGAGCAGCAGCAGCAGAAATGAAGATGGTCTGGCCAAGACTAAGCACACCTTAGTGCTACATCTTCATTCCAGGCACTTATCCACACCAAAGCAGCACTTGTCCAGCTCGGAGCTCTCACACCACACAGTGCAGCCCCTTGTCAAAGCAAAAAGGCTTCATTGAAAGCTGCAGTTCAATTCAGAAATGAAGGATCATGGCTACTGGACTTCCTTCTGGCTTGATCCAAACCAACTGCTCACTTGCACAGCATCTCTTTCCTACTAAAATCAAAGTTCCCTATCTTTGTGCTCTAATTAAAAAAGAAAAGCACATCTCTTCCCAAACACCTCCTCCAAGCCAGTTACACAGTGCAGAAGCATCACTGTTGTATATAAAAGGGGATATCTACTTCTCCTTCCCTCTTCCCACCCTGTCCACAAAGCTCCTCATTGCTAGGACAGCTTTTAAATTGAGAGTATGAGCCCCAAACATAGAGCCAAAACCCCAGGTGGGGCAGGCACAGTCTTTGATGTGACTTAGTCATTTCCAGCTCCTCATGCTATTTGGGGAAACTTAGCTGGGTCAAAACCAGCCTCTCTCCTGCTGGCTTCTGGATAAATGCCTCAGACACAAGAAAGAAAAAAAATCCAGACAGCTCTCCTGACATGCCATACACCAGCATCAGTGCCAATGGAAGGAGCAGGGCACAGGAAAGTTTGACAAGATGCAGTCACCCACCCACAACGGGACTACCAAAATGAGAACAAGTACTGGTTATGAAAAGGTTTAACAAAACAGAGTTTAACAAACTGCATTCCTGTGAGCACCTCACCACAGGTTGTACTAAATTATGATCAACAAAGATCCCATAAATTAAATAAACAGTAACCCATCATATTCCTTCTGATACAGAACAAGTATTGCTGCCCGGTTGCCTCTCCCTTCCCCAAGCATATAATCTCCATGTAGACAGCCCACCTAAGGGAGAAAATGTTCAAAGTTTTTATATTTGCAGATGTGTAAGAGGAGACTGCCAGAAAGAAATCCAAACCACCCACAGTCTTTTCATTAGGTTTGTCTGGGATTTTGCCTTGTTTTCTAAAGCTTTTGTACCTCCTGTTACTTTATCTTCACAATAACTCAAACTACCAGGCAATCAATACTTGCAAGGTTAAAGCAACATCCAAGTTTGGCATTGGACAGCTCAATCTACCTCCTGCTATCTCTGTGCTGGAAGGCAAACAGAAAAGGATAGGAAAAAAATATTTATCTGCTGTTAGGATTAGCTGGAGCAACACAGTGTTAGCTCTAACAAGCTGCCACTGTTAGCTGGATATGGCCAAATGACAGTCCCCAAACCAAGCAGGTACAGCCAGAGCACTCAGCCTTGCTGAAGGAGGACAGCTTCATTACATCTTGGTGCCAGAGAAGCTGAAACACACTGTCCTGTTAGACCTCAGACACCTCTCTAGCAGAGACCAGGCACTTGCAGTCACATCCCTGCTGTCTCACTGTAGATAGACAAGGCAACTGTCTCCAGCAAGCCTGGGGTCCATGCAGCCATTTGTAAGGAATGTAGCATGGAACACAGGCATGGTGTTCAACATGCTCAAGAGTAACAAATAGAAACAATGCACTGCCTACAACAGGCAGCATCTCTAGCTGATTTGCCATGATAAATAATTGACAATTCCATCTCTCCCAACTTGTAGTAGTGCAGATATTTGGTCACCTCTAAGAGAGCCTGAATATGCAAACATGGGCATTAAAGCAGGCTTTTGCATTTCCATAAAACACAGTTAAGGATTCTGGAGAGTGCACCATGGATATAAAAGGAATAATTACTAGTCCTTATGTACCTGCAGTACCAGAAGGCAGAATGCTGTGAATGGGCAGATTCTTCCCCATCCTGCACTGCTGCTATAGAAGGAGCAGTACAGACATTTGTCCTACACAGTATTGCAGATTTTAACAGGAGAGTAGAGACAGCTGGGAAAAAGACATGTCCAACTGGAAACCTAACAGGACATCAACAAACTTGTGACAGGCTAAACAGGCTGTGGGATCAGACTCTTCCTGTTGCTCGAGAGCTCCTACAGGATGCCCAAATTCAGCAAACTAAATTTGCTTCATTGTCTGCCAGAGCTGTATCAACTTACTCCACTAAAGTGTGAAGGTGCTCAGCTCTGGGACACCACTGACAGGCCATCAGCTGCATGGAAATTTCATTCTAGGCAAAAACAAAGAAAAAAACCCACAACAAAACAACATGGGGAAAAAAACAGTGCAAAAGCAGGGTGAGGAAGAAGGCAGGCTTAGGAAGAAATACTTCTCTTCTGAAACAGCCTAGAAAAGGGGAAACTGTAGAAACTCCCGTCACAGGGCATTAGCATCCTATCTCAACACACATGAACTGCAGCACTCAGGATCATCTGTCCCACCCATTCCAAACTGGGTTTGGTTCCACAGCATCTCCTCAGCCCAGATTCTCCTAACAAAGGAACAAAAATATTTTGCATTTTTCCAACCCTTTTCCTTTCCCCTTGGGGCCTAGCTCAAAGTTCTTATGTGTCATTCTGACAGCACAATACGATTTTAGGCAGATAAACCCAGCCCATTAAGAGATACACCCTGTGTAAGACATCTTGCTGGCACTGGAAAGTTGGCAGTGCAAAAGATTTGCAGTTCCCTGCCTGCAAGTGAGACCAGGGATCAAGTGACAAAAGCAAGCATCTGTGGAACAAGGCAGACCTGCTGCTAGACAGCACCAGGGAACATGAGCCCCTCTGCAGTTATGGTCAATGCTCCTAAACTTCTCTTACCACTCCACAAGCCTTTCATCCCTCGGACTTCACAAGGACATCCCACCTTCCAGGAGCGACTGTGAATCTGGAAATTGACCTCCAGGGGCATTTTATTTCTGCAGTGGGGTAGAGTCCAGAGGCTTGCCAAAATCTGTAAAACAAGTAACTGCCAGCCCAGAAGCAAAGCCAAGGGCTGACCCTTTGGAGGACCGGAGATGGAGACTATGCTTCCTTACTCCACACCCAGATACTCCTTGCTGAGGAAGAAAGCACAACTCATCAGTCACCCATCTTACAGCCCCCTGGCTGCAGATTATTCAGATAAAACCCAAACTGTGTTAAGGAAACATTCCTGTCTGACCACCCACAAGCCACTCTGTCAGTCACACTCCCCCCATTCCAAGACGTCCACTGCTGGGACCAAAGTCCTTTCACAGCAGATGGCTCCAGTGATCCCACGGGTGCCCCTTTTGATTCCCTGCACATCCCACACTCACAGTGAGACAGGGTTTCCTTACTGGCTCAGCCCTGGGTTTCCCACAGCAGTCTCAGATATCTGGATCCTCAAAGTAATTTAATCATGGTGCAGTGACACAAAACCAGCTTGACCTGGTGCCTCTGGGGAGGGACCCCCAACAAAAGCATTCCTGGGCTTCTGTACTCTTACAGTTTCTGCGCCCAGATAGTCTGAGGTCTTCTTGCTGAGTCATCAGCTCCTGCTGTATCCCTGTGCCCTTTGCTGTCCAAAGGGTCAGCACCAGGTCACAGCCCCTTTCCTGGGGCTCCTGACATTTCCTCCACACAGGGCACAACCTGCAGTTCACGCTGCAGCTGCACACCCAGATAGCAACACTGGGTGTATTCCTCAAGAAGTGCCAAAGATATTTAACTATTTTCACAGCATTGCAGGGTCATCACACACCCTGCAACAACAATGTTCCTAGACCTTCAAGGAAAAGCTGTTCTCATGGGAATCTGCAGTATTGGGCCCCTGATCAGGGATGTTGGCTCTACACACAGATTTTATTCCAGCTAAACACAGCACATTTACTCACCTGGAAACACAGCTGCCCTACTCCGGGAAATTTCTCCCTCCTACTATTTCACAATTCTCAGGATGACAACAGTTACGCAAGAACAGCTGTATAGGCACATGAAATGCTTAGAGCTTCTAAGCAAGACTTTCCCCAAATTTCCATTATCAGAGCACAGCTCCAAATCCTATGGCTCCCAGGTTTCAAGGCACACCAACCATGGGTCACTGTGCCTCCGTCCCTTCACACCCTTGCCTTGCCAAGGGACCTACAAGACAAAACAAGACACACAAGCGAGCAGGGGGCTACTTCCACATGGACGTGCTGCTGTCACCTTGGCCAGACAGGTAGGTATTTCCCCCATCTTGCCCACTAATTTGAATCTTGTCAGGAAAAGGGGAGCAAATGGCCTTGACAGGCTGTCAGTGATTTCTACCTTTTAGTAACGTAATACAGCACACTACCCCTTCTTAAAACGGCAGCAGGAAGATGCTCAATGGCTCTGGCATCCTAGTAAGACATTAACAAGATTGCTGGGCATCAAACAGGACTGCAGACTTTCCTTCAGAGCAAAGCAGGGCTCCAGTTTACAACACACATTTGATCCCTTTTCCATCTCAGCCATCCATCTATGTCACAGATTGCCACCACCCTCAAAACACATCTCTCCTTACTATGACAGGCACTCGGTGAACAGATGAGCCCAAGGGCACAGAACCAGGAGAAAAACTGCACCTGTATGAACAGCTACAAGTAGTAGCACGCAGTTAAAAATCCTACAGGCAAGACATTCAGAGAGGTAAAGCCTCATTAAATCCTGGTGTTTATTTTCAGAGGAAGAGGTTAGAGGAACTCCTCCTATTAAACCTTGCCTACTCCCTTGTTTATAACAGCCTGCAAAGCAAAACAGAAGCAGAGGATAAGAAGACAACCACCACCCCAGTCCCCCACCATACATCGTTATCAGTACCACTCTAGTTCTGTTGCCTTTTGCTTGGCACTGCCAAAAAGTGAGTTCTCGAGAAGCAAAGCCACAGTTACTTGCAGTGATCAAAATCACTGCAGACACCATCCCAACAGCAGCAGGAGCACCACGAAGTCAGATCCTAACAGCATCGAGACTCTCAGAGATTAACATACTATGGCAAAAACACCCACTATTTAACTGTAAACATCTAATAGCTAAAAGACATTAGGCGAAATAAATATAGCTGGGATCCTGCCCTGACACCTGGCAAGGTGTATAAATTAAAAGCTGAGAAGCCTTACAGGAAAGAGGCTGGGGCACCGGAAAATCCGATTTCTACAACTTCATCCTCACCCAGCAGCTGCAGAGGGTGTAGCAAGAGAGAGGATGCTTAGGGTCCAATTCCCAGGGTGACCTTGAGGAAATCCCACAGTCTGTGTCCACATTTCCCCTTTCCCCATCCACTGCATGAAGAGCACAATAACCTTGACCTACCTCAAAGAGGCAGGGATCTGGCTTAGGAGAGTCTGGAAGGAGCTCACAGGGGCTTAGATGCAGGACCTGCGCTGCGACCGGGGCGGTCAGGGAATCCTACGAATCGCTCCAGGAACCAGAAGCCCGGAGAAACTCGGGAATCGCTTTCAATATAAAACGCTGCAGCTCCGGGGCACTAAAGGGCTCGGTGGAGCAGCACACGTGTCACCCGCAATTTCCCTGGCGCGGGCAGGGGAGAGGAAGGCGCAGCCCCCTGACCCGGCAAGGGCAAAGCCCCGCACCACGGCAAGCGGGGGGATCAGCCCCGGGCCCCCCACGCAGGCAGAGGGACCCAGCCCGGGGGAGGAGGGAGGGGCTGGGAAGGCTTAAAACCCTCAGGATGAGGAGGGGAAGTGGCGGCGGGCAAGGCGAGCCCGCAGCTCCGGGGAGACGGGGGCGGTGAGAGGGTACACGGGGAGCCCGCAGCCCCGCGGGGCGAGGACACGGCCCTCCAGGGCCCGGGGGCGCAGCAAGGGCGGCCGGCACACCCCTGAGATGAGGGGCCGGGGTAAGCGGCGGCGGGGCGGTGCGGCAGGAGCCAGGCCGGGGTAAAAGAGCTGCATCCCGGCGGCGGGAGGGGTGTCGGGACCCCCGGCGGCGCCTCCGGAGGGCTTGGGAAGGGCCGTGCCCACACTTACCGGGCGGCGGCGGCGGCGGCGGCTCCCGCCGGGGCCGGGGACGGTGCGGCGCGGGGTGCGGAGCTCCTGGCGCGGCGCGTCCC